>PVIW01003579.1:0-162506 GCA_004026585.1 Noctilio leporinus | reverse complement strand
TCCTTCCTTCCTTCCATTCTTCCTTCTTTCCCTCCTTCCTTTTTTCCCTCCTTCCTTTTTTCCCTCCTTCCTCCCTCCCTCCTTCCTTCCTTTCTTCCTTCTTTCCTTCCTTCCCTCCTTCCTTTTTTCCCTCCTTCCTCCCTCCCTCCTTCCTTCCTACCTGCCTTCTTTCCTTCCTTCCCTCCTTCCTTTTTTCCCTCCTTCCTCCTTGTTTTCTCTTAAAGAGAGTGTTTATTAGTTTAGGGAAAGAGGCCCATGTATCAATATATTAAGGAAGAGACTCGAGGGGGAGAAGCATGCATTTTGGAACAAAGAGCGGAGGTCATCAAAGCCCCTGGTCATCTAGAGGGGCCCCTGGTCCTTCGGGTCTCCCCTGGGAAGGAGCTGTGTGTGCAGGAGTGAAAAAAGCAACATCTCTGCCTGGACCCCAAGTTTGATGGGGCAACGGGTGGGCATGTCCTCACTGGGCGGCTGCTCAGGTGGGCCAGCGGGGAGGCGGCCAGGAAGGGGACCAGCGGACAGCGCAGCCCTTTCTCCCCTCACTGCCGCACCCCCCTCCCCTGCACATCACAAAGGGAGACTTGACTGGCTTCCCCTTCCTTCTCCTGAAGCTCCCGGAGGACAGAAAGGCCCAGGGAAATCCTGTGTGAGCAGCTGTGGGCTTCTCTCAAATGCTTATGACCTTCTGCTTTGAACTGGGCCCCGAGGATGGTCCCTTCTCAGCACACGCCCCTCCCGGGCCTGTCCCCTCCTACAGCCCAGGGACTAGAAAGGACCCCCTTCCACCAGCTCTGTAAACAGAGCCCAGCTGCCTCAGAAGAAAGGAAGCGGCTTTCTCGGGGGTGAGAACTGTTCGATGCACTCGGTGAATTAGGGCTCCCGCCTCTGATCTTCCAGGTTAGGCCCCGGACGGGTGAGAGAGTCCCTGACACCCCACCTCTGGCCAGGGGAGCAAGCACCAGTCCCCAGGCGGCTGACTTTCCGCACGGTCACCCGTTAAGGGTGTAAGGGTCTCCACCTGCATCTAGGATTTGTCACCAAGACGAACTGGTTTTTGAGTCCTGACCAGGGCACCGTTGAGCCCCTCCCTGGTCTCTGTGCTTCTCAGCCGAGACACAAGAAAATACAACCAAGATGGTCCTCCCTAGGAAGACATTTTCCCTAACCCTTTTGTACAAGTGTCCTTTTCTTTTCCGAATATCAGGAAATCAATGTCACTGTAAAATGGGGACAGAGCCTGCACGCTATCAATTAGGCACTTTGTTCTGGCTGCCAGGCATTGCAAAAGTATTTGTTTCCTGAGAAAATATAGGAAGATGAAACAAAGCCGCTCTCAGATTTAGGGGGCGACTGAATAGTTTCTTTGAAATGCCACCGGGGGAGGGGGGACCTCAGTGCCGCTGCCCCTGCCGCCTTTATTCTTCACCGTCTTCTCCCGCAACGGGAGGGATCCGTCTCTGAAGGTCCCTGGTCTCTCCTGGACACTATGCAAAAAGGCCCTGCTGCTGTGTTTGCTGAAGGGGAAAATCAGGAGACACCAATCCTGCCCCCTCCCGCTTCATAGCCGGGCTCAAGGTAATGCGTCTTTCAGAGACTCTCCAAGTGTCGTTGTAGACATGGACAGGTGGGCCCATGTCCAGGTGGCCTTGGTTCCTGTAGCACTTTTGTGGCCTGACCATTGGACCAGGCCCACGGAAGGCCTGGCAATGGGTCCCCTTGTCGTCTGGGCCCCGTGTTGTCCTGACCACCCATCTCTTCCTCCCCAGGGTGCACCTGTTGAAATCCCACCGCCTGCCAAGGCCCGTCTCCCACAGTGCCAGCCATCAGATGTCACTCACACCCCCAGTGACAGACACAAGTGGACCCCTTTCTGAAAAGCGCCTGCTCATTATTTCTGGAATGCATTCTTCTTCAAAATGTATTTTTTAAATGTTTTTAATATAGTTTATTGATTTTGCTGTTACAGTTGTCCCAATTTTCCCCCTTTGCCCCCCTCGACCTGGTAACCCCCATTCCCTCTGGCAATGCCCCCCTTAGTGCATGTGTCCATGGGCCATGTATATAAGTTCTTTGGCTTCTCCATTTCCTCTATCATTTTTTTAAAAGATTTTATTCATTATTTTTAGAGAGAAGGACAGGGGAGGAGGAAGAAAAGGAGAGAAACCTCAAGGTACGGTTGCCTTTCACCTGCCTCCAGCTACGGACCTGGCTGGGGACCTGGCTGGGGACCTGGTTATGTGCCCTGGCTGGGAGTCAAACCAGCGACCTTTGGGTTCGCAGGCCAGCACCTTATCCACTGAGCCACCAGCCAGGATCTCCTCTATTATTCTTACCATCCCCTTATCCATTCTGTAATCACCTACATTGAAATGCATCCTTTTGGTTTTACTTCCCCTTTGAGAATATTTAAAATACTTTATACAAGAGACTTAGATAGAAACTGTATCGATATTCTCATGTCTTTGATTTGTTCATGAACTCATGGATTGGCCTAAATTTTACCTGAATGTGGTTTGAGATGACCATCCGCCTTTACTTTATTTTTCAGCCACGGAGCCAGCTGCTGTCCCCATGCTTTCTGGTGGCCCACCGATCGGGCCCCCTTGGGGCTGGGCGTACTTGTCTGCCAGTGTCCAGTTCTTGTCCACACTGAAGTCCACCTCCATCTCTCCGGGCTGCGGTCAGTTTCTCTGCACTGGGACCAGTCAACGGCTTTGCTCCTGCGACCTCTCCCTGCTGGTGGGAGTTTCTCTCCAGAGTTGGAAAATGGCTGATTTACGTTCTCCTCATCCCGGCTCAGTTCATTTTGCAACTTAGCGAATTATTTCCGAAGGGCCTTGGGGACGGAGCAGCGGGGTGGCTCTCCAGCTCCGCATCGCCCTGCCAGGGTCCCGACTTCCCTTCCCTGTCCCCCTAAGATCTCCCTCTCCGTCCTAGGCGCCCTGGAATGGGGGGCAGGAGAACCAGCTGTTCTGCCTCCTGGGTGTCCGTTCCTCGCGACCCTGGTTTGCTGTTACCCCGTCCCACAGGCACTGGATACTCAGTCCTGCGGGTCCGTGAAGTCGGGGGGTCACTCATGACGCGCCTGTCTGTCCTGGTGTTTCTCCTACAGATCCTGGACCTGCATCCACCCTCCTGTGGGGCAGGCCCCTGACTCTGCCACTGTAACTCCCGACGCTGTCCCGGTTCCGGCCTTCCCTGTGCGGTCTCCGCCGGTGCCCGCCTCACCCTTCCGTTACTGCAACTGTTCCCTGGACGGCCCCCTCCCAGTCCTCACCTCCTGTCCCATTGTACTTCGCTGACAGTCACCGGGCCCCAGTCACCAGCACTCCCACCTACCTTCTTCATTCATAACCTAAAAATTATTTTTTAATTAAAATGGTGCATGTTCTAATAAGTTCCAAAGTGTAATTCTCACATAGGAGTCATTGAGACGTAATAAAGAATACATCTGGTCTTTGTTTCCATTCCTCGTCATACCCTTGGCATTGCCCGGGTAACACGGATGTCTTTGCTATTCAGAAGGAGCGCCTTTAAGCCAAACCTGAATTTGTGCCAATGAGCTGGGACTTTGGGTCATTTGAAGGGAGGCACTGCCCACCCCAGAAAGACCAAGCGTGTGATTAGAGACTGGGAACAGGGTTCAGTCATGGGGCCAACGATGGGATCCACCATTCGTAGGTAATTAAATTCCCCATACAAAGCTCTGATCTGCAGGTGTGTGAGGGAGCCCTGGTTGGCACGCCCTCGGATGTTCCGGGAAGGCCACCAGCCCGGTTCTGGGACCATGGGGCACGGGAGCTCTGTGTTTCCCCTCCCCAGACACTGCCCTAGACACCTTTGTTTCTGCCTCTAACTTGTGTCCTTTAAAACTGTAATTATAAGTACAGCTGACCCTGAATACTTGCAGGGGTTGGGGCGCTGACCCACCACGCAGTTGAAAATCCACATGTACTTTGACTCCCCGTATGCGGTACGTATTAGAGGCTGGATTCTCCTAATGAAGAGCGTGTTCTTAAGAAAATGAGAAGGAAGAGAACATCCATTTACCCTCCTGTACCGTGTGTATGGATACCGTAAGCTTGCATTGTCTGGTGGAGGCTACATGGTTTGTTTGGTCAAATTGTGGATTGAAAAAAAAAAACTGTGAGGACCCAGGTAGTTCAAAGCCATGTTGTCCGGGGTCTGCTGCAGAGCAGGCTGAGGTGCGGGTACTGTTCCAGCAAATCATCACATGGGAGGTAGGAGTCACGGCAACCCCAACATCCATAGCCAAGTTGGACGGAAGTTGGGGCATCCTCAGGATCCGGTTTGCAGCTGGCATCTGAAGTGAGGGCCGTTGGGTGGGGAACTTGACCTTTAACTTGTGGGCTCTGATGCCCCCAAGGTCGTGGCAGCATGGCAGCATGGCCCGCGGGATCCCCGAGAACTGCTGGAGAACCGCTGACATAAGACTTCCAGACCTCGTAGCTCCGATTACCTGGGCCCGGAAACCCTCCTGTTTAAGGCACGTCCCAAAAGATTTCCACGGAAATCTTTACCGCGGGGTGGATCACACTGTGGATTCAGGTGCAGCCCCTGCTTTTCCGATTGTCTCTGGCATCGGACACCGGTTCCTGGCCATCGTCCACGCGTTTAAAACGCGAGGAACCACTTTGGCAAAAGAGCGTGTGTGTTTCCGTCCCGGTTGTGTCTCTTTGCGGGGAAGGGGCATTTATCATAGTGTCAGCTTGTCACGGTTACAAATGATGCTGCGATGAAAACCTTTCTCTCCGCAGCTTCGCTGGGATCTGTTTTCCTTACTTGGGGTCCCCAGAGGCTGGACCGATGGGTCCGTCCCCGCAGATGGGTCAGCGCTGTCCACTGGTGATGGGGCTTCTTTACCTTCTCTGGCCAGGATGTTTATTTTTACAAGCTTTGTTAACTTGATAGGTCAAATGGTATGTAATTATTTTAATGCCGCTCATGGCATCCCCAACGCTGCTGGAGACGTTCCCAAGTGTCTGTTTACTAATTGCATTTCCTTTCGGAATTCTCGCTGGGTGACCCACACCCCTACTCCCTCCCCTTGGGCCTTTGGTTGTGTGATTAACCCTCCATCTGCACGGGGACCCCGATCGCCTTTTCTTTTCCTATTTACTCTGAAACCCTGCTTGTGTTTTTAATGTAGTCACGTTTCAAAATGGAGCTACTCAGAACCCGACCACTTTTCCCGGGTTGGATTTTCCTGTGTCAGTCGTTTCTTTTCTTGCTTCAAATGATAAACGCTCAACTCTCTGAAGAGGTTTGATGATTGATGCGTGTTTCCCGGTAGCCTGGCTGCTTTTTAAAACACAGATGGCTACACGTGTCCTTCCTACACCCATCTAGCATGTATTTCGGTCTGTAATAGGAAGTAATCCAGTAAATTATGTTTTAACAGTTATTGTTGCAAAAGCGTTTATTGAAGGATCTTTCCCTGTTTCTCTGATGTTCCGGGAAAGTTGATTTCGTGGCCCTGGCCACCGTGCTGGACAATGGTGGGCTCCCTTGCGACCCTTGGGCAGCTTTGTGAGCGCAGGGCCACGAGGCATGCCGGCCTTCGGGACCTGAGGGGCCTAAAAAGTGCTCAGAGGAGAGAGGCGGGCCCGTAAGATGGGGCCTGTACAACATGGTGATTCCTGGGCGGCCGAGAACTGTTCTGATCTTAGAACTTCATGTCTTCGTGGAATTAATCATATTTATTCATATATATATATATATTCTATTCTCACCCGAAATCGTGCTCATTGATTTTAGAGAGAGGAGGACGGAGGAAAGGGAACATTGATGTGAGAAACATTGATCAATGGCCTCTTGTACGCACCCAGCCTGGGACCTGGCCTGCAACCCAGGCACATGCTCCCCTGGGAATCGAACTGGTGATCTTTTGGTTTATAGGACACGGCGCCAACCCACTGAGGCACACGGGCCAGGTGCCCTTATTTATATTCTGGCCATGACATTTTCCCCCCAAGAGCATCTCAGTCACTGGTGTGACTGGTTTTTAAGCGGTATTTTTCACCGCTTCTGTGAGATAGAGGTACACATTTTTGGGAGAGAATGGTGAGGTCCTGGAGACCGCTGTGGCACCATCTTCTTGCGTGCGTTCTGTGTGCTTGGTGGGAAAAATGTGCTGGATCTGCAGAGGTAGCCTGGCCCCTGACCCAGGGGGGCCGGTCTGGAAGCCTCCTGGCGAGCCCAGGGGGCCCTGAAGGATGGGGTGTCGGCAGGTGGGAAGGACAGTGCCTGGGCCTCATTTCTTTGGTCTGTAAAATGAAGCTCTTGACCAGATGCTGTTCATGGGCCCTGCTGACCCCTCACGGCCACCCTGTGTGTAGCAGGAATCCGTCTGGAGGACTCCAACCCTCGCCTCGCCCCGCACCGGCCAGGCCCCCAGCCCCGAGAGTCTCTGGGCTGGGCGAAGCCCCCCACCCCTGCCCCAGAGCAAACCTCACACCCCCGGGCTCTGTGCTCCGGAGAGGAGCCCCTTCCGCTGTCCCGTCCGCTGTCCCCGGCCTGCCCTCCAAACAAGTTCAGGCACTTCCCACCAAGGTTAAAGCCAAGGTCAGGGCCCACCTGACCGTCCTGTTCTCATCCTAGAGGGACTTTCCCAAGGATGGTGGAAGCACGAATTAAGCCTCCCCAGCCGGTCCAAGAGGGGAAAGTTCATCAACTCCGCGGTAGTTACCTCCCGGTCGGCACCGTGGGTAGTTGCCTCCTGCATCACCGCATGCAGGAGCTGTGTCCAGCCCCGACCCTCCGCAGGTCTCCCTCTCTGACGCTGTGGCTCCAAATGCCAAGGGGATGTCACTGTGCAGAGAGACACCCCCTGCCTCCCCACGGTGACACCCCACAGAACACTGAGCGTATCTGACTCGAAAAATGCCACGTTGCTCCACAGAAAAGCCCTGGGAACAATAAAGAGAGCTCAGAACTCGGTGGAATTCAAACTCTCAGGAGAGGCCAGTACCTGGAGACCACCCCGTGTGGCCCTGTGTGGCCCCGTATGGCCCCGTGTGGCACTGGGGGTGAGGAAACCTTGGCCCAGAGGGCCCCACGATGGTCCTTTTCCAAGGGAAGGGGGGTGGCGGCGACTTCCCCATTTTCCTGCAATTGTCGGTCACGCAGCCTCTTCACGTGGGCAGAGCAGCACTGCATCCGAGGGTGGCGCGTCCGGCTTGTGCTATCCGTGCAGGTAGTCACTATGGTACAACGTTTGCCCTGGTGTCACGCGTTTTATTTGACCAGATGTTTATCGAGCATTTTTGAATAACTTTCCTCCTGTTTGACTCAAAGGAGGAGGCGGGAAAGGAGAGCCCACGGGTCCGCTGGCTGGAGCTAGGTACTGGGCGCCCGAGAAAATGTGGCACTTGTTCATGCGTTCATTCATTCATTCGTTCATTCATTCGTTCATTCGTTCGTTCATTCGTTCGTTCATTCATTCGTTCGTTCGTTCATTCATTCATTCGTTCGTTCATTGGTTCATTCATTCATTCGTTCATTCATTCATTCGTTCATTCATTCGTTCGTTCATTCATTCAATCGTTCATTCATTGGTTCATTCATTTGTTCATTCATTTGTTCATTTGTTCGTTCATTCGTTCGTTCATTTGCTTGTTCATTCCCTCATCCCTCCAGTGGCACGCATTGGCAGGGTAGCGGCCACGTGCCAGACCCCCACTGGCCTGCGCGCCCCTCCTTCCATCACTCACTCTTCTCCAGTGTCGGGGCCACCTCTGCCGGGGGCACCCAGGATCGGAGCCGCGCCAAGGGTGCGTTCCGAATAGATGGATGATTCACATCCTCTCTCCGCCTCAGGTCCTGCTCCAGCCCTACCACCTGCCCGGCCGCAGGGGCAGGAAAGTGGCCAAAATACCTCCTGGAGGTAGGACAGGGCCCCCGGGGCTGGCGGTGCCCTTGGCCCACCCACCTACAGGCCACTCTGAGTCCCTTGCCCAGGTGGAGAGCTTGGCTTCAGCTGCAGGTTCTGCTCTAAGCAGCCAGGGCGCCGGGGGACGGAGCCCCACCCTTGTCCTATCTTCTCAGGCAGAATTCCCAACGTAAACCACCTCGCAGCCCATTCGTCTCCCCGTTGCTGTCTGCCCCCAACCCCCCGGCCCGTATCTGCCGCCACACTCCTGCCTCCCGGGCTGCCAAGGCCTTGGCTGGTCCCTCCTGCATCCGCACAGCCCCTGGCCCCTGGCCAACACAGGAACCGTGCGCTGCTCTGACCGTTTGACGTGACCTAGCTTCCCTGTCACGGCGAACGTTCTCAAGGAAGAGGGAGAACACGCAGCAGCCTGTCTCTTTACGCGCACTTTCCACTCAGTTCTCAGGCCGAGCGACTGAGGTGTGGATGACCGCAACGGCCACACACGTGGAAACGGCATTTGACCACCGCGGACACTTCTGCGCACCTGGGGAGCCGGCGCCCTGGGGGCAGCTTCTGCGCCCTCTTCCCTCCCCGGTTCCTGAGCCCGCCCCTGTCTGTCCCCAGGCAGCCACCCACCTGAGCCTGTCACTGCGGATTCCTGGGTATTTTCTAGAACACGCGGTACGTGCGATCCCATCATACGTGTTGGGTTCTATTCGCACTGGGCACCGGGCACCGGGCACCGGGCACTCTGCCGAGCGGCGCGGGACTATGTGAACGTGCCGCGGCTTCTGGTCATTCAATGCTGATGACATTGGGCTCTTTCCCGCGGTTGCTTAGGACAGATAACACTGCCGCTACTTGGAGGGGTGTTGCTGTTTCTCTCCTGGGTAAATAGATGCCCCGGAGTGAGGTCCTGGGCACACAGGTGTAGGTGCGACTCTCAGGGGACTGTCAGGCTGGTCGCAAAGCCGTGAGGTGGGAACGTCCCCAGCAGCCCGTGTCAGCCTCCCCGTCCGCAGGGCACCCTGGCAGAGCCACGTGCCTGGCGCTTCGCGCGGCTGAGGCCGACGGAATTCCAAAGGGCCCGGGGCTCCCCTGGGGCCTGGAGTGTCTGCCGGTTACACACCGGCTCGCCCTTCCTCACGGCCTGCGCTCCATACGTGCTGCACATGTTTCCAATGTGATGTTTCACTTGTAGTTATTTTCATGGGCTATTGGAACTTGCAGACACTTGTAGCCCTCAGGTTTGCAAGGGACCGGGGACGGTCCCCTGTGTCTGGGCTTTATACTTGGATGCCAAACCAGGCCCACGGTTTTTATTCACTTACAGCGTCTTGTAGCTCTTTTAAAATCTTGCTATTATTTTATTGTTTCATTTTCAAAGAACCTTTCTGCCTTTAATCCAGCTGGAAGGCATTTGGCCCGTCAGCTGAGATAAGGTGCTAAACTGAAGAGCCAACCCATCCTGTCATCACCAGAGGAAGGAGTTCCCTCTGTCGGCAGGCCTGACAGGCCGCGCAGGTGAGAGCGGAAATTAGCGCTCCCTTACTTGGGGGACAGCGCTTTCTTCAGCTGTGCTGACGGCTCTGGTGGGGAAGGGGGACCAGACAGGCTCCGGGTGGCCCACCCGCCCAGGGAGCAGAGCCTGCGGCAAGAAGAGGAGGCAGAAGTGAGGATCCCCTGACGTGTGTGGGGTGGGGGGTGGGGTGGGCACAGAGCCCACACCTTCCCCCTGAGTCACCAAGACAATAGCCTGGAATTGAAACAGCCACCTTGGCAAAGGCCACCATCCCAGCACTGACCTCAAGGGGCTCCCTGGCCATCTGAGGAGGATGCTGGTGTCCAGTCCCCAGCGAGTCCTGAGAGCCCCGGACTCCATCAGCCAAGGGCAAACCAGGACAGGGCTCAGAAAATTCCTTTTCCATAATTCGGGCCCTGGACACGGGGGAACCGCCCCCAGCTGGCAGGGGTCTGGTCAAAGCAGCAGACCCTTCTGACGCAGCCACACGGAAGCAGCGGCCCAGGGAACGAATGACCTGCTGGCCCCCGGGACGCGTTCCCAGCGGCCACCCTGGCCGGCCCGGCCCCGCGTGAGAACCCAGCGGAGGGGTGGGCGCAGGCTTCGCTCTCCTGTGGTGTCTGGGAAAGTATTCGCTCTGTTTATTTTGGGCTAAGAACGTTGCATTTTATTTGCATGCGGTTGTTTATCAACGGAGAAGAATGAGGAAGTCTAAGCCCAGCAGATGCTAAATACATCGCTGCTCCATGGAAACAGCGGCCTCTGTGCTCCCACCTGGTAAAGGGGTACGAGAGGGAGTGTCCCCGGGTCCCACAGGCGGCGACAGGGCAGCGTTTTGCTCATCAGGATTGTTTCTGGGGCAGAGCCTGGATTCTCGACGCGTGTCCGGTCTGGCCCGTTGTCCCAGCTGTGGAAAGGTCATGACCCTACAAGGTCAAAGGGTGAGGCAAACACCCTTACCGGGGGTTCTCAGCAGCAACCCGGTGGGCTCAGCTGACACAGGCTTCTCTGGGGATGGGGCGACGGGCCTCCCCATGTCCCCATGTGAGGACGGGATCGCTCACGGGCCCCACGGAAGAGGGGGTGTGGGAACCCCCCTGCTCAGCCCACATGCCTCTGGAGACATCTGTGTCTGGCGCAGACAATAAGGGTGGGAGGGCCTGGGACAGGAGATCAACCCCTGCACAACCATGATGACCCACCAGGGCCTTGCTGGGGACGGGCGGTGGGAGAAGACGGGAGGGACCTGCTCCTGCACTTCATGCAGGACCTGGTCCTGCATTCTCACCAGCCAGGACCAGTGTTGCCCCCCGCCGACCCTGGGTGGCCGGGAACACGGCAAGCACGCTGGGCATGGGGGGCAACCTGCTGGGCCCTCCGCTTCCAGGCCCCTCCCCTGGGAGCTGGTGACAACGGGCGCTCTGTCACAGGCCTGCGTGACAGCCAGTGGCACCTCACAGCCCTCACGCCCATGCACGTGCGCATCTGCAGGCTTCCGGTGGCATCTACCCCGGACGTGCTCTCGGGAGCCCCGCTGGCTGCAGGGACGACCTCACTGCTCTCGGGCCTGTCCCCATGAGGGACGGTGAGGCAGCCCCTCTCCCCGGCCCCCGGGTCCCGGAAACAAGTAGAAATCCGTGGTGTGTGTTTTCCTGAAGTTTGCCTCCCCCTCTGACAAATCCTGGGCAGGAACTAAGTCTCCGAGTCAGACCATGAAGGCCGGGAGCAGGAACGTGCATCTTGCCTGGGAGGCAGGAACCGGGAGGGGTCGGCCCCGAGGCCACGGCCCAGCCATGCGGTTGCGAGGGTGGGTCCGCAACACTGTGACCTGCGTTGAGGTTTAAGCCTCCAGAAGAGACAGAACTTGCTCTGTCCTTGGGCAGGGAAAGCAGACCTGCTGCAGTTCAGCTCCCTCTGGACTTTCAGAGACGGGGTCCCAGGGCTACAAAGATGAGGTTTCAATGTGCGTAACAGCCACAATGTGCGGGTCACCGCTGGGGAGAAAGGCTGCCTTGGTGGCCTGTGGGCCATTGTCAGATGCCTGTCCTGGTCCGGCTCCGGGGTGCAGCACCTCCCTTTGGCATCCGGTTTCCCCGAGTCTCTGCCTCCTTTCCCATCGGCTGCCTCTGCGCTTGGTCCTCTGCCCCGTGGTCCTTTCCCCCCTGGGACCTCTGCTCCCTGAAAGGACAGTAGCTAGGACCCCCTCTAGTGCCACCAGATAAACACGGGACACCCTGTACAACTGGAAACTTCGGATCCTTGGGATGTACTTATCCTGAAACGTGACTTGCGCGTTTCTCTGAAGTTTACGTGAACGTGCTAAATCTGGCGGGCCCTTCCTTGCTGTGCGTGACTTCGGGGCGTTGACAGCCCTAGCCAGCCCCCAGGACACAGTCCCCGGCCCAGGGCCCACGGGGACTCACTCCACGTCGGCCCCCTTGCCCCACGTCCGGAGAAAGGCCTGGCTTTGAACACGCGGGCCGGCGCACCAGGGTCGGGGTGCGGACAGCTTCCTCCGGTCGGCAGTGGCTGTGGCACCGGCGCTGGGCTCCGTTTCATCCGGTGGGTGAGGCGTCACCAACCGTGCGTCCGAGGAGCCTGCCTGGCCCACAGTTCAGAGCACCCTTGAGGGCGGGTGCTTTCCGGACTCTTCTTTGGACATGAGGCCAGGTGTCCATCTCGCAGACAAGGACCCTCCCCACGGGGCTGCGCGGAGCGTGCCCCCCGGGAGGAAAGCCTCCAATATCAGCCTGAACACTCTCGTCTTTAAAAAATAAAACCATAGCCTGGCTCTATCCATTTCGCTCTGCCGTTTCCTGCGTCCTCTTGGGACTCTGCCGGTCTCGCTTTCCTGAGAGGGCTCTTCTCACCGCCAGGCTAATGTGAGACCCCCCACCGGTCACATCCCATCCAGTCACCCTGTGGTTGGTGGTTGTCTCAGAGTGCGAGGCCCCGTAACAAAATACCATGTAGTGGGGGTGCGGCGGGGGGAATCGGTGCTTAAACAGCGGGAACTTCCTTCTGCCCAGGCCTGGAGCCTGCAAGTCCAGGGTCAAGGTGCACCCGGGCTGGTCTCTGGCTCCAACTCCCTCCTTTGAGGACGGCCATCTTCTCGCTGTGTCCTCACCACCCCCATGGCCTCTTCTCTGCGCCATGCGGGGAGAGGTCTCTGGTCACCAGAGTCCTCAAGGTCGGGGCACCACCCTTATGACCTCACTGACCCTCCATCACCTCCTTAAGGCCCATGTCCACATTCAGCCCCAGGAGGCTTAGGGCCTCAACATGTCGGGGTGGGGTGGGCACAGTTCCGCCTACAACACCTGCTGAAGAAAAATGACCCGAAAGTGGCCACTACTTTTCACCGTTCATGTTTGTGGCCGGAATGCCATCTCAGCCTCCTCCGGACAGAGTCCTTCTCCGTGACACTCGCCGTCTGTCTGGGCTTGGAGCCTGGCCAGGGACAGAGCAGGTTCTCAGACTCGCCATTGGATGGAAGGATGGATAAATAAATTGTGTATAAATAGATCTCTTCCCTTGCGGAGGGACACTGCGCACCCCACCCGATGCCCCGGGCCTACTGTTAAGCTGTCCTGGGAGTGGGCAGCGGCGCTGTGGTCAGAGGGTCACCAGGGCAACGCTGGAGGGTGGCTGGAGCGGACCACAGTGGAGGTCCAGTGCGTCGCGGGTCTATGAGCGGGGGCAGAGGGAAAGGTGGCACGCATCAGCCGGCGCCACGGCCCCGGCCCACCCTGCCTTTGTCTTGCCCCTGAGTCCACCGCGACCAGAGTGCTGATCTTGACCAGCGCTGTGCCAACGGCACCTCACGGCCCAGCGTGACGCTGGTCACCCCCTCCCCACTGACACCCTGGCCGGCAGCCCACACAGCCCCTCTGAAGCTTCGAAGAGCCTTGGTCTCAGCTCCGTGCTCAGCCACAGGGATGGGTGCCGGTGGGTGCCGGCTTCTCCCTTTTGTTCCCAGAGGGAAAGTCTGGGATGTCTAGAATTTTCCCCTTGTGACGTCCTGGTGGGGTGGGCCAGCTTGGGCCACGTGATGGAGTCTTTTCCTC
The DNA here is from genome assembly GCA_004026585.1 of Noctilio leporinus. Taxonomy (NCBI): domain Eukaryota; kingdom Metazoa; phylum Chordata; class Mammalia; order Chiroptera; family Noctilionidae; genus Noctilio; species Noctilio leporinus. The sequence goes on along the minus strand of PVIW01003579.1, from coordinate 149,023 downwards.
CTTCCCCGTCGACCCTGGGCCCTCGTTCCGGCGCCCGGCATGGGCAACCTGCCCGCACCCTCCTCTAAAGCTGCCCCTTGCGTGCGTGGTGTGAGGAGTTTGCTAGGACCCCTCGCTCACACTCCATCCCGTGCCCACGGTCCTGAGTCGCTGGAGCCCTGGGGCCGGTTAGAGCAGCTTCTGTGCCTCATCCCAGTCCACGGAGGACCGCCTGGAGGTCCTTCCTTCACCAGCCGCCACCTGCCTGGCCAGCAGTCTCCACCTGACCCAGTACTTCCCTCCACCGGGGTGGGCAGGCCTCCATGCCACCCCGGGGCAGAGCAGCCCCTGCTTTTCACCCAATGCTGTGGAGATGTAACGGGTGCCCTCACAGGACCGTCCTGGGCCGGGGCCACGCCTGTGCGCTTTGGTTGCCCGGGGCACCCTCTCCAGCTTCCCCATCACCACCTAACCCCACGGTGCATTCATTCTGTGCTCGGTCGTCCCCGCGAGATCAGGTGCCGCTGAATGCGGGGACCCTGCCCACCCACCGAGGGTGCTGAAATCTGGGAATTCAAACCAAGATCCTGAGGATGATCGTTTTGAAGGGGGGCTGAAATCACACGGGGGTCTCGCTTTCAGGCAGGTGCTGCTGCCATCCCTCTGCTCTGAGCCATTTGCCGTTGGCCTCGGGGACGTTAGACTCAAACCGAAAGCCGGCTCTATGGCATCTGATGCTAAAAAGCTAGTTAGACTGTCATTTCACCGTGTAAGCCTGGTGGGGACAGCCCCCCTGCTAGTTGGGTCCCACGCACCCTGCAGGGGTGCCAGGGGCGGGCTGACGACCCCGGAAGGAGCATTGAGACGGTCAGCTCCGGGAGGTGGGAGGTCTGGCAGTTTCCACGGTGACATCACCAGTGACCCTGGGGTCCGGGAAGATCCCACTTGAGCCCAGCAAAGCCGGCCTGCCAAGGTCCCTGGGAACAGGCCAGAGGGCACAGGAAGACCCACCGGGCGGGGCCCAGCCCTGGCGGGAGTGGCTGCCAAAAAGCGCACATTCCGGTCCTTTCCGTGGGAGCCTGGCCTCGTTGGGGACCTCGCATCCTCTCACGTGCCATCTCCGGCCACTTCGCTCCCATTCAGCAACACAGATGTGGCTGCCGGGAAGAGCCTTTCTGTGAGGAGAGGGCTTACGTCACAGATGGGACCGCCGGACACGGGACAGGGTACCTAACTTGGCAGAGACCGGAGAAAAGTCTATTAGCATCAGAGGGAGAGGACTGAACCCTCTGGAGCCAGAGCACCCGCTGTAGCCACCCCAAGACCCAGGGGGCTCCCAATCTGCTGAGGGCACCCACCCAGCTTCCCAAGCCAGCCCGGCAGTTCCCCTCCGCTGAGCTCCTGAGGCCACCCTGATGTCCTCTGAGTGGGCACCCCTCTCCTGAGGTCCTGTCTGAGTGGGCAAGGCTTTGGCTGGAGCCCAGGGGTGGGTGCACACCCTGCATTTTGGGGGGTACTTGGCTGGCACTTGCCCCAGGATGCCTTGGAAATGAATGCATTGCAAACACAGTGGTTAAAGTGTATCTATGGGGGGACACCGGGAATTTTTACATAATAACAGCCATATGTCCTAAAAGGGTGGGAATGCCTTTCTGTCTCCGCACAAGGACGCTGGGAACGGCTTCAGGAAATTGGCCCCAACCCCTGATTAAGTTAAGAACATGTCAGAGGCAGCTGAGGCGAAAATGCCTCCCAGCGCCCCGTGCGCCAGGCGCTCCTGCCCGCGGACCACGGTCACGTGACAGAGGTGCCTCTGCAGGTGGACAAAGCGTCAGGGAACCTGGGGTGAAGCAAAATTCTCCCAAGTCCAGTTTGCATGTTTCTCATAGAGAAATGTCTCCTTCCTCACGACACGCCGTCCCACACCAACCGCATCGTTAAGAAGAAAGTTCCCAAAGAGGAGAATGTGGATAATTTACTGGCCTTTGGTCTTCATTTGAAATCTTGAGTAAACAGGATGAAAGCGTCGCTCTGCCCACCTGGTGGGAAGCGTGATATGGATACAGTGTCTGACATCACAACACTCACGAAGAAGAACTGTGATCCCTGCCTTCCAGAGCCCCCTCCCCAGGCACCTGGGCCTTGGGAGGAATAACAATGACCACATTGACTTCAGTGCCCCATCCCGTGACCTGCCTGCTACATTCACTTCCAATTTCCTACGCATTTCTTCGTCCATTGGCATCCGTTGATGGTCACTCAAAGTGAAGCCATTTCCTCTTCATCTTCCTGCCTCATTATCCCAAGGACCATAGAGCGACACCACTTGAACTTGAGTTGTGATCAGTGTCAAGAACAAATTGGCCAGCTCTTGTGCCGGCTCTTCCTTCTTTTCTCCTCCGTCCAAACTCTAGACTCCAGGTGGAGCAAAATTTCTAAGAATCGTGGTCCCAGGACAGGAAAAGGGGGTATTACGGAAGGACTGAAACACCCTGTCCAATGCCCATGTCCGAGTCAGTGTGTTCCGGGGCAACGGGAAATCCTGACCGAACGTTGCAAGCAGAAAGCGTTGGACCGTGGGTCCGAAATGGAGCGACTTTTGTTTCTTGAAGACCCGGAGGACGTCTGAGCAGGGGTCTCATCGTGGGTGGGTGTACCGCGTGTCAGGGACACTTATCATGGCTAATTCAGCTTTGAAGAGAGTCCTCCCGTCCAGGGGGCTGTGCATTTTCCTTTTGTCTTAGAGGCAGGTGATGTTCACGTTGGGCTCTGGGTCCGGCTGCGTCAGCCGCTGCCACCCTGGCCTTGCCCATGTGTCGGTGCCTGTAGACTCCTCCGGCGGAGGAGGACCTGCTCTGTTCCCCGGAAACCCAGGGCCATCACCCGTCTGCCTTGGCCACCGTCCCTGTCTCTGAGCTGCTCCGAGGCTTCCTCCTCTTTCGGGGCACCAACTTTGCTCGGCTTCTTGAACTTTCCCGCTAGCGCCCTGGGATGCAGAGCCAGTTCTTGCGCACGAGCCTGGCCTGGATTTACACGCGACAGCTGAGCCATCAAAACAGCCACAGCAAAGGAGAGCGAGACCAGAGTCCTCTCCAGGGTCCACGATGGAAAATACTCTCCGGCAAATCAAAACACGCTGCTTTCCAGCGCGGGCCACGCTCACTCCATTTCCACGTCGTGACAGCCTTGTGAAAGGAAGGCCGGCAGCTGATTATTTTCCCTGGCGGTGACGTAACACTGGAGGGAAGGTCGGGGACATGTTCTGTTTTTGTAATAATCCGCATTCCGACTGGTATTTTAAGTAAAAATGTCACGTTGGTTCAACCTCCCCGGCTACGCACGTAACTTCCAGATGATAATATTTAGGGCAGCGCACCATTTTCTCTTCCTCCGCCCCGTGTAATCTTGGGTGTTCTGTGTGAGGCTTAAACGGTCACCTCTAAACGGTCATTAATTTTAAAGAGCCTGGATATTCTTTCTTGATACCCTTGAACGGAAAATGGTGCCTGAGGGCAGATAACCTGTGCAGGGTCTTAGGTGGCCTTCAGGTGCTGAGGTCACTAAGGCACCGCGCTGTTGCATCTTGCCATTGTCACCTCCTCTCACTGCTGACCCCTTCCCTGGGCCATGCAGAGTCCCGTGGGGATAAAGCATGATTCATGGATGAGTGTACAGTCACATGAGCTCACTTTTGGCCTTTAACACCATGCCGATCGCCCCTAGTTTGCACAGGAAGAAACCAAGGCTGTGTAAAGCAGTGTCTTGCCCAAACCCACACTCTAAGGTGAAACAGCACTCGTGCCCGCATGCCAGGCTGGCCACCCAGGGCCACGTGCGGTGTGTCTTGAGGTCATTTACGGAGAAACTACTTGTGATCCCTTTGAGGCCCAGAGCCTGGCGAGGGCCACGGAGGCCCAGCAAAGGGTTGGTGGGTGACGGTGAGAAACTGTGGAAGGAAGACCACAGGGTGTACGTGAAAATGTCCGTCTTACTAAGCAAGAGGCGGGCTGAAGAGCCCGAAGGTGTGACAGCAGTGGCAGTGCTGCTGAGCCACCAGGCCTCCCTGCTGGTCGCCCAACAGATGTCTGTGGACACATAAGCCTCTTCTCGTGGGGTGGGCGGAGCCAAAGGAGCCTTACAGTGATGTCTGTGGAAACCGATACAAGAGCCAAGACTAAACTCTGAGCTTTTCGTGCTCATGGTGTAAGCCCGCTTTGGCCCCAGCATGTGTGCTAGAGCTTTGACCCCAGACTGTTCCCAATTAACGTCTAACGCATGACCTAAGTCCCTGAAATCGGAATACATGTTTCCATTTCTGTTCCCTGAAGAATGAAGAAATGATGATTGATAATTGCCCAGCAACATTCTTTTCTCCAAACTGAAAAGCTCCCTCCCCCTTTTCTCACTTATCAAGTGAGGACAGACATGGTGACCTCATTTACCTTGTTTCCCAGACCCTGGGCCCCTCGGTGCCCCCTCCCCCCCGGGCACTAGCTGCACAACTGTGCCCTCCAGTCTTGGGGACTGGAATGGGACAATGGCTCACTACATGCCAAATATCAGTTAAAATTGGATGTAACTGGAGCGTACTATGCTTGGTGAATTAAGCCAGGCCACGAAAGAAAAATACCATACGATCTCACCTAATACAGGAGACTAATGACCAAAACAAACAAATGAGCAAAACAGAACCAGAGACACAGAAACAAGGAGCAGACTGACGGTGTGCAGGGGGCAGGGGGGAGGGGAGGAAGCGGGAAGAGGGGAAAGGTCTCGTTGAGGGACTAGTATGAATGACCCACGGACCTGGACAGCAGGGTAGGGGCTGAATGTGGCAGAGGGGTTGGGGTGGGTGGGGCAGGGGAGAGCAATGGGGGAGGAAAGGGGACAAAGGTAATACAGCAACAATAAATCAATAGAAATTTTTTAAAAATAAATCAGTAAAATTGTCTTCATGTTAACATGGGATATAATACCTTCCTCCCTCTTCCCCAAGGACCGATTCCTTACTAACTCCTGCTCGATTGTTGGCCAGGAGCAAACCCTAGATCTCTCCCGGGGTTAGTCTATTTGACGTGTCCACCCCTCGATCCGTAATCACCATCCTAGTGGTCATTCCGTGGCCACATCTGCGCTGCGTGGCTTCCTGTTCACCACGAGCCACCACAAACAGCCCAGACCGAGCCGCCTGCCCCGCCTGTCGGAACTCATCTCTGTGTGGCTCCGGGTTGTGCAGGGTGGCGAGGACCCGTGTGGCGAGTCTGGTGTTGGCGGGAAAGCCAGCCTGCTGTCCGAGAGCCGAGGCGGCAGCCTGGTGAGGAAGTGGGAGAGGAGGACTGTCTCGCTGACTCACCCAATTCCCGCTCCTCTGCCATCCCGGGCCACTTCCTGTCTGAGCAGAGACTCCCGAGTGGTTCTGGGCCAAGTGGGGCTTTCCTGACGGCTTTCGATTTGTCATTGAGCTGGCAAGTTTCCTATTGTGTCTCTTGGATGGTGGGAGCAAGAGAGCCAAGCAGGACGTGCCTTGTCCATGGTACACTTTGCTGCGGTTTTCATTCATTCATTCATTCATTCATCCTGCAGCTCCCTGTGGGGACTCCCAGTGGGTGTGAAGTGCTCTGTGCATGCAGAATCCTGCCTTGAGGAGCTCATGGTCAGGGGCTCCCCAAAACCTCCCGCTCACCCTGGCAGAGGAGGCATCTGCAACAGGTGTCCCAGGGACTCCACACTGATATGCTAGTCCATTGACATTGGAAATGACGTGTGGATTTACTCTGAGAATGAAAACATACCCACCTATCGCTAGCAAGTGCTATCTTTATTTTTTAGGTGGAAAAGATACATTCCTTCATAGTTAATCTTCCTGTCTTGTTAAAATAAACCCTCAAGTGATGTGCTATCCTCCAAATGCACCAGCTCATACGCCTGATGCAGTTTTTAATTTAACGGTTTTACTTAAGTAAACTCTATCTGTCTGTGTATAGCGCTGGGCAAAGGAGGTTTACAGTGGTGTGTATGGAAAATAATACAATAACTAATAACTAATAATGCAAGAATGAATTCTGTTTAATGTTTGTCCGCTTTTATTTCATTGTCACTCTTACATTTCCTCTTTTCCAGTTTCTTCAGTTATTAGTTGTTCATTTTTTAGTTTCTTAGGTTGGAAGATTAGGTCATTGATTTTAATCCTTTTTTGAGAATTTAAAGGCAAAAATAATTCTCTATAACTACTTTAGCTCTATCCTAAAAAAGTTTGTTAGTTGCATTTTCCATTTAATTTAGCTCAAAATATGAGTGTGTGATCATTTCTTCTTTGACTTACATGTCCTTCAGAAGCGTTTTGTTTCATTGCCAAATATTTAGATATTTTCTAGATACACTGTGTTATGGATTTATAATTTAATTGCATTGTGGTGAAAACAAAGCAAAACCAACAACACTCTGATTTCAATTTTTAAAAACATACTGAGATTTATTTTATAACAAAGGGCATTGTCTCTCTTGGAGACTCTTCCGTGTGCATCTGAATAGCATGTGTGTTCTGCAGTGTTAAGTGAAGGCCAGGTAGGTGAACTTGGACAGTAGTGTTCTCCAAGTCCAGCCTGTCCCAATTGATTTCGTTATGAAAAGACTCCCCTGGTCCCGGCGGTATTACTTGTTCGCAAGTCTCTATTTTTGACTCTTTTTAGTTTTGCATGGTATAGTATATCTACTTCCATTCTTTTATTGTTAACCCATCTCTATCTTTATAGTTAAAGTGGTTTTGTTGCTGTTTTTGTTTTGTTTTGTTTTATAGATAGATACACTGAGGCCATGTTTTCTCACCCAATCTGAAAATTGACTTTAGTTGCTATGTTTAGGTCAGCACTAACAGAACTTTCTCAATGTTGGAAATGTCTTTCTCTGCACTGTCCAAGGTGGTGGCCTTGAGGGGGCATGTGGCGACTGAACACTGGAAACATTTCTAGTTTTATTTCATTTTTGTTCTGGTTATTTTATTTTGTTTCATGATATTTGTTTTATTTTGGTATCATTAATCTTTCTTTAATTGTGTGTGTGTTATAATGTTCTGCTCTTTAATGGGTCCAGTCATTTTGAGTTAGCTATCAGAAACAGTAAATGTTTTCAGTGCCGGGGTGGTGGAGGAGCCATGGAGGGAAGTCGGGGCTCACTGATGAGGACACGTGAGGCTGGGGAGGTGGGCACTGGCTGTCCGGGGAGCTGTCCGCATGCAGCCCGTGCTTGCAGCCCTCGTGTTGTTTGCCTGCGCTGCAATGAATGCGGGAGACACGGGTTGTAGCGTATGTTGCAGGGCTTCAACTTTCGACTGGACAATACCCATCTTGATGGTCAATGAACATTTTCCTAACCGAGGGATAAAACTAAGTGAGGAAACGGACCCTCTCCCTAGTGGGATGAATATTCCCTCGTTCGCCATGTCCATGCTGGGAGGTGTTCAGAGGTTGCAAAGTGACAGCAGCAGTGGTGACGCAGCTGTTGGCTCCCTAGATGCACCTGGCCTTGGCCTACGGAGGCAGTTACTGCTTTGCTTTTCTCCATGGCATTTTGAAACTGTTTTCCAGAGCTAGCTGCATTCATCAAGTGTTATTTCCCTGAGACATCGTTTATGTTTGCTGGAGCCTGAGAGGCATCTGTAGGCATTATTTTTACTTTCTAAAAGTAAACCCCTGGCCAGAGAGTGCAATGCCATTGGCTCCATCTTGTCACAGAGCTCCGAGGACAAATGCTGGCCCCCGCTGGGTTTATGTTTGGTCCCGTGACCAAGCGGGAGAAAAGAAAGCTGAGGGAGCGTCAGGGCACAAGAAGGGAGAGGGGAGAAATTTCTGGGTTCCTCAGGCGTCAGGAGCACTCCTCTCCCGTCTCCCCATAGGGACCAGGGCACCTCCTTCTACGAAGGGACGGTTGTTGTCTAATGGCTCATTGCCTCACAAAAGTTTAAGGGATCTTTATTCAGCCAAAGGGCACAATGACATTGAGTTTGGGGACTGGACAGTTTCCAGTGGTTGGTTATTTACTTTGCTCCCAAATACCAACTTTAGTGAAATTGTGTGGATAATCCATCACAGCCTAATCCTCGAAGCTCTGTCTATTTTATTTCAGGATGGCATTCATGATTCCTCCAGAGACAAAAAGTAATATATAAACCCTGTTTTATAAAAAAGGGAAATTGGAAAAGTATATTAAAAAAGAAAAGAAAATCACCCATAAGCATGGAACTCAGACATTACTTCCACCCACATTTTGGTACTTCTTCTATTTTTAGACTTTTCCCATGACCTTTAGTATTCCCTGAGAATATAATTCTAATGGGTTTTGTATTATGCTTGTACCTTAAAGGCGTTGCCCGTTCTTGTACCATTACTTAATTTCTTTTCTCCTCACTGCTGTGGAGAGAACATTCAATATGTTCCGTATGCATTGAACGTTCCTGTGCATAAATCTCAGGCCATGATTTTTTTAAAATTTCATAGGGAATGTTTCTACAGGAGAGATTGGGAATCAAAACAAAAACAAAAAAAAAAACAAAACAAAACCATTGACTTTTTCTAGCGTTTGCATGTTAATAATCCTATAAATAGGTCTATAGAGTAACTTATCAAGGTGTTAATTTACACCCCCCTCAAAAAATAATAATAATTAGACTTACCTCGAAGATGTTCAGACTCTGGCCAATTGATGTATTATTGTTATTTAAATTTTAATTCACTTTCTTATGTATTCAGTTGAGAGAGAGAGAGAGGAAGGGAGAGAGAAAGGGAGATCAATGTGCTGTATTTATTGGTTGCTTCTTGTACGTGCTGTGACTGGAAACTTGGCTGATCAGGACGACGCTCTAGCCAACTGACCAACCCAGCCAGGGCATTCCCTTGAAATGCTCAGCTAAAGTCTTAAAATAGACATGGGGTGAAATAGAAAGTCTTGCTGTTGGTGTAGACAAGAGTCTCTCTTTCCTAGTTTTCTAGTCTATGGAACGGTGGTTGCCGGCCCGGGAAGCTGCCCCGTGCGGCGCTGTGTTGTGGGAGAAGGACACACTGGGTTCCAGGGGCCCAGCGCGCTCTGTGAGCCCCCACGGGGGATTCCGCACGGGGGATTCCACACGGGGCGCACGGAGGTTAATTCAGACGCGCGGATAAATAACTGGCGTGGCCTGTGTCGGTGACCCCAGCCTATCACCGAGGCTGCAGGGCTGCCCTTTGCCCCTGGGCGTGGGCTTTCAGATCACAGAACTCGTCAGCTTCCCTTGAACAGGTTTTGCTTTTCCATCTCAACATTCCGACATTCCTCCGTCTTTATGTAACTTCCCTGCTAACTAGGGAAAAATAAATAAAACACATTGCCCAAGCGATTAAAAAAAGAACGACAAGGAGAGGCGATGACTCTGCACCCTTCTCGAGGGCTGGGGGTCACCCGTCAGGGAGCCTAAAGCAACAGCTCTCCCACAGCCAGGGGCCCCCGCCCCTCTCCACCCCGTGTTCTGGGAGAAGCACTTGGATGAAACAGGTCACAGATAGAACATGCAGGTGGCCGTGTGCTGTGTTGGAGCGACAGCCGTGTCCGCAGGGCTGGGTGTGAGCCAGGACGTTTGGAGTTAAGGACCTAGTGCCGTCACTTGTGAACCTGGGAGGGTCACGTTCTGTGTGGGGACCCCGGCAGCAGCCTTTGGTGGAGACGCTGCTCACGCGTTCCTGCCGGAGCCCAGACTTCTCTGCAGGGACGGCGGGGAGCCGGATCCGTGGCCTGTGATACCTGAAGCGCTTCTGTCCCTTCACGCTCCTCCCCTGCGTCACTCGGCTGGAAAGGACGGGGAGCAACACACTCCTGAGGCCGCAGTGGATTTCAGTTCTCACCGGACGGGGTATTCATTGATTTCTGAGCCAGAGGAAGGGACACACACACGCACTGATGTGGGAGACACATCAATCGGTTGCCTCCCGTACACGCCCTGACACAAACTTCCTGGTGTTCAGGACCATACTCCAACCCACCCCACGACCCCGCCAGGGCCAGAGGTCACCCTTGATGGGACCATGCTGTGGCTGACGGTCCTTTGCAATCTTTTTATCTGCTAGTTTGTTCTTCCTGGTGCATGGAGTCCATGAGTGGGAAGACAGAGGCCCCCGGCCTCATGGTGCTTGTGTTCTGCAGGGAAGCAAACCATCGGCACCTTAAATCAAGGGAGCAGAAGTCAGTTTTCAGCAGCCGCAAGGTGGTACCTGTTGTGGGAAATGCAGAGCAAAGCAGGAGAACCAGCCCCACAGCGCCGCCCTGGTGGGCCTCACGGTAGAGGGTCCAACGTGGGAGAGGGGTCCCCGGGGCCACCTGGGAAATTGCGCACGAAGGCCCTGGAGTGGAGCGCGGGTGGCCATGGGAGGTCACAAGACAAGAAGGGTGTCAGTAGGTGAGGGACTGGGCACGAGCCATCGTGAGGCTGGACACTGGCTCTGAGAGGCGGGGAACCTTGGGGAGGTTTGGGGCTGAAATGGACACAAAGCTGTCACAGCGGCCGAGTGTCGTGGCCCGGCCCCCGCTGCCTCTGGCCTCTCGGCAGCGGTTGGAATGCTGAGCCCGTGGGCGGCTGGAATCCCTGTTTGCGGCCAGAGACGCCGCTGCTGGGCCCCATCTGCCTGCGGCGTCAGCAGAGGTGGACGCCTCCGAGGGTCGCAGCGTTTACAGGAACTGCAGCTTCCGGGGCCACCGAGCCAGAAGCGAGGCCCCTTCTCCCACGGCTGCGCCCCCCTCCACCCCGACCTCGGTGGCCCGTGCTGGCTTCCTGGGGAGAGAGGGATGGCGGGCCGTGGCCCAGGCGCGCACCACGGGGTCCCCGCCTCCCTCTGAGCCCCGCGGACAGGCTGGGGCGGCGGTGGCCAGACGCCACTGATTCCAGGCTCAAAGTTATACTCTCCGAACATGAGTTAATCTGCTCATGAAAGGAAGCCATATATTTTACTTCACATGGCTTTATACTTTTTCTTTTAAACATTAGGTCTTTTATCTCCAGGACGACTACGGGTGAAGTAGCTCTTGCTTCGTATTTCAAGGTGATTCCCCTTCCGGCAAACGCTCCCCCAGGAAGAAAGACGGGCCAGCCCACGGGGCTGCGGCTGCATGTTCTTGCTTCAAATAAACATGTCCCCTCCGGGCTCCGTCTGCGGGTTGAGTCTCCGTGAGTCCCGGTCACTGCTGGGCCAAAAGGTCTCACTTTCAGCTTCCTCGCTAGGCCAGCGAGGTTAACAAGTTAATAAAATCCTATTTATCAGACTCTGGAGTCCATTTCCTCTTCCCCGTGGCTCCTGGTTATAATTATTTTTTATGGACTCTCGACGTTTCTTTAGATCTGAGCTCCTCAAACTCCCCTCTTATTTCCTGAGAACCGCAGCTCAGAAAGGAGGGTGCGGGTCTGAGGGAAGATGTCTGTTCCTCATTTCCATGTGGGGGGAGCGGGGGTCTGCCGGAAGGGATGTGATCAAACGCTCAACCTTTGACGGCGCCCAGAGCTCTCTCCTGCCGGGGGGAGTAGGGCTGGTGGCCCCTCAGCCTGGGACACCCGGCGTCCGACTCCGAGGTCATTAGCCGGAGCAGAGACGAGGAGGCCTGTCTCTGAGCAGGACCAGAGGTGGGGGTTGGGAGCCCTGGACTGGGGGACCCGCCAGGCTGTGGGGACGCCACAGACACCTGCCCCAGGACCAGCCTTTCATCTCAAAGAAATGACTGGGACCTGGCTTTCTACGCTGGCAGGCAGCCCGTGCCTCGTGTCAGTGGCCTTTCAGTTCCCTGCAGTTCTCTATGGGAACTAGCCCGCGCTTCAAACTTTGGCCAGAAAGGTTTTATGAATGAATGTGCAGTGAACAGGTGTGTGCCTGTGCCTGTGTGTGCGGAAAGGACTGTGACCAGCACACAATGACTGGGGGTCACTTATCTTCTGCCGCTCTTGCAGATGGCATCGAGTGACCAATGAGACACCAGGTTAGAGGAACCACCAGGGCCTGGGAACCACGGAGGAGCCCAGAGAGAAGGCCTGGTGGTTTCAGCGGGACCACGTGCAGGAGGGAGGAAAGGAAAGGAGACTCCCCGTGGGACTTTGGTCAGCCAGTTCACCACGGGGAGAAGGGCAGAGACGCCAGGATGTCCCCATGATCAGCCACTAACCTGGATGATCAGGCGGCTCAAAGAAGAGGGGAGCAGACAGGGGTCCAGGGTCAAACGCAGATTCTGAGACACTTGTGCTTGATGACCAAGCCAGGGGAGCTCAACACACACATGTGCGCGCACACGCAAATGGGGCATCTCTCCACCGAAACACACAGAGCAGAAACACGCCAGCACCCAGGACACCCCGGCAGCTCCTGATCACTTGGCTCTGCCTCTGTGCACCCTGAACCCCCACCCTGAGACGCCTGGGACTGGCAAAGGGGAGCTGCCAACCACAGGGACACCCCCTCCTGCTGCGCTGGACCCTGACGCTAACGTCACCAAGCCAGTGCCTCAGGCCAGAGCCGCAGGGGTGGAATCGGATAGCACTTGGTTCTCATCAAACCAGTATGTCGACTGCAACTGCGCAGGCCTGTGAATCTGCCCAGGGACCCTGCATTTTCTCCGTCAAAGAGAGGAAACAGCATGGTGAGTACAATGACAATGCACTTGGCTGCAACTGAAGCTATCTTAGTTCATGTCACGGGTACACGCAAAACGCACAGCCCTTAGCATGTAGGAAGGCCTTGTTAGTCTTTAACATCCCCAAACATGAGCCATTGTCCCGCTCACTAGTGACACAGAAAGTCATTCAAATTTACGTTGGGGCAGCGAAATGAATGCCTATGTCCATGATCATATTTTTTTTTAATAGTTTTGAAAATACTGGACAATGTAATTAGATAAGAAATCACTTGAAGAGTATGTCTCTGCATAACTAAACACACAAAATAGCTGAAGAAATGATCAGAATCTGTAGGAAAATTCACTGAGGTATGTAGTTTTCAAATAAATAGGCACAAATCAATGAACTTTCCCCAACTTGAAAGTTAAACACTTAGGAAATGTAACAGAAGGGGAACTCCCATCAATAACAGCAATAACATTGAAACAGCTAGGAATACGTTTTACGAGACAATTGCAGGACTCGTATGAGGAAAGTCTTTTATTCTACTGAGAGAGATAAATTCTACTGGGGGCATTTCCTGTGAGGCAATGAGATAACACAGCTTATCTTTGGAATGGCAGACTCAATTGTGCACGAAAATAATTACCCTAAATTAGGCTTTATATTCCATGAAATATTAAGCAAACCAGCAACAGGATACTGTGGGATTCCACAGGATGATATTAAATCACATGTGGGAAAATGTGTGTGAGCATGATGAATGGATCTGTGGACAGGCCCCGGGCTGTGGGCTATCTTTCCCAGATCCGCGAATGTTTGGTTGCTTCAGAAACTCAGAGCTTGGACAGGCTGAATCACTGAGCCAAAGGCACAGGCCGGAGACCAGCCAGTGCCTGTGGGAGTTGGAGAGCTGACCCGGCCTGTGGGGAAGGCTGGTTACAGTGTCCCAGCTGCCGGAGCGGACGGGCGATCTGCGGGCAGGATGGCAGGCCACACCAGCGATGACAAACATCTCCGCTGCGGGGTCTGGGGGTCCGCAGTGGGAGAGAGAAGGAACTCTCCCCTTGACCGAGTTTGGGGAAACATGACTTCAGTGTTTTGAGAACAATGTGATGCATCTTTAGAGGGACCCCCCCCCCCAATAATATGAAAAATGTATAAAGGGAAAAAAAGAAGCTTTGTTGAATGTAAGTCTAGAAGAGCCATGACAGAGAGAGTGATACAGTGACAGACGGATGGAAGCGGTTTCAGTAAAATGGATTACACTATAAAGCGCCATTTCTCAGAAAGGCACTAAATCTCATTTTAGGGGCCTGCGGATGGCTGCGCCTCTTCCTTCACCTCCAGCCCTGAGAAGACTGGTTTTGAAAAGGCTCCTGGAAACTTTAGAAACCGATGACACACGCTCACAGGGGACCAGCTCCGCATCGTTTTAGTTGCCTGCTGCTCCGTGGCTGCTCTTAATTCGCTGCCAACAGGGCCCCATCAGCGAGAGGGTCCCCGAGGAGACAGGGCGTGGTATGGACGGGCGACCCAGGAAAACCGGGTAACACAGCACAGAAGGGAAGCAGGCGTCGGGGGTACGAGTACCTGCTACGAAGGGAAGTAGCAGGTACACTGGAAACATCCCAAACAGAAATAAGTCAGCATCGACCTATGGATAGCGTGGGGGTCTGGCATGGCACTGCAGTGATAATAAAAATAAGTCTAGACTAACTAAAATGCGCGAGGTTGAAGCGTGCGGAAGCGCCCTTTTGTAGTTGAAGAACGGTTTAATTTTGGCGATTCCGTGTGCGTCAGCCAAACACCAGCAACTTGCTCTTGGGGAAAGGGTGGGCTGCACAGCAGAAGCACATCATCTGACTCATTTTGTGAACCAGACCACAGTCGGCTCTCAGCTCTCAAAGATAAAGCACTGAGCCTGGGATCAGAGAACATAAGTGCGTCCTTTGCCCGATGTTCTAACCCATGCACCACAGTCTTCGTTGTGAAGGGAATGGACCACCCAGAGATGAACCAACAGTGATAAGGCTCGTGGAGAGGAAGACCGGCAATCGGGGCTCAACCTACGGACAGCAGGTGCCTCTGATGGGGACAGAACAGGTCAAGCGGCAGTGCGTTCACAGGCCCCCCCAGGAGAAGTTCCCCTCCAGGGGAAGGGGGGGCTCCATCCGCTGCCTGAGAGAATACGTCACGTTCCGAGAAAACCCGAACAGAGCAAACGGACCCTGAAGCAGACCCTGGTGAAGCTGGGCAGCTCCACAGCTGGAGGGAGAATTCCCCGTTTCCAGAAACAACGTGGTTCACCTAAGGAAGGGAAAAACGAAGCCCCACTGGGCGTGGACTCCCCACAACACAACTCCGTCAGAAAAGCAAGTTCAGGGAAATTTAGAGACCATGGAGGCCCCATTTTTTTTTGTACTTGATGAAGTTGTTTTTCATGGGTAAAGTCGACAAAAAGTGATTATTAAAAATTCAATAACTATCTCCAGAAAAAACTAGCAAGTGGTATTTGAAGTAAATGAAAATAAAACTTAGACAAAAGAAAGGTATTATGAAAAGGCTGGTTGGTGGTGAACATTTTAATGTAGAATTAAAGGTAAGTAAGTATGAAACACAAACATTTTGAAAGAAGGGTTAGGAAAGCAACATTTTAAAATAATTGAAGTCTAATCAAATGTTTGTGCTAATTAGTAAAAGGAACCGGAAAGAGTGGGAAAAAATGCACAAATACTGGTTTTTATAGCATAAAGGCAATAAATTATTTTATTTATTTATTTATTTTAGTCATTATTTTTTTAGAGAGAAGGGCAGGGAGAGAGGAAGAAAGGGAGAGAAACATCCATGTATGGTTGCCTTTCACCTGCCTCCAGCTACAGACCTGGCTGGAGACCTGGCTTGCAACCTGGTTATGTGTCCTGGCTAGGAATCAAACTGGTGACTTTGGGTTTGCAAGATGGTGCTCAATCCACTGAGCCAACAGCCAGGGTTAAATTATTTTATTTATAAACTTTTATTTTGGGTGTTAAAGACATTCATGTTGTCTATCCATATTATCTCAGCTATAAAATTAGTCATTAGGAGAAGTAAGGACAAATTATATGTCTCTTCTTTATCACAAGATGAAAAAGGATGATCATAAAATGAAAGATACAAAAGGAATAGAAAATAGTTCATGCTAACTTAAAAAGGGTGGACGCAGGGATATCTTAATTGTGAAAACCTATTATCATAATTCTCCATGTTGCCAGATTTATGAGGAAAGCATATGGTCATCCCAGTAGATGCATAAAAAATGCAATTAAATTTAACATTCACATGTGATCAAGTACCAATTGTTAGCAAACTCATCAAAAAAGGGAACATTCTCAACTTAATAGAAGACATCAACACAATAGTTAGGAATTATCCCAAGTGTTGAAAACATTAAGAGAATTTATTCTGAAGTGGAGAACAAGACAACGTCTATTATGATTGTTTCTAATTATTAGGGTTCCAGAATCCCAGCAAGTACAAGACAGAGAAGAATCTTTCCATCCCCTTACCAAGAAAATTCCCAAACTAAGTAAAATACGGAGAGATTGAAAAGAAGCAGGGCGACTCTTTCCAGCAACCATGAATCATACAACATTAGGTTCGGGAGGAAAGTCTCCGCCAACAGCCCAGGAAAACTCACCAGAACCTGGGAATAAATCTTAAAAAAGATGAGTAGGGCCATTACTGAGAAAATTATAACACAGCTCAAAACTAACTAACTACATGGAAGTGCACTCAGTGTTGGCAAGTGGAAAGGCAGCTTTATAGAGATAGCAATTCCCTCGAAATTAACTCGTGAATTCCAGGCAAAAGCCCACGGGGTTGTCCATGAAACTCGATATTAGCTTTTATCAGGAAAATCCACCGGGGCGATAGGAGGGCTGAGCGCCGAGATGGTGCCGTGGAGGAGGAAGAGGTGGGGAGCACGGTGGGCGGGGGAGACCTCAGTGCATTACAGGACCCAGGCCCCCCATCATACGGGAGCGACACGGTTAAATACCCACCTCATCCCGTCCCCCACGACACACTTCAGATAAACTAGAGGAATGCATTTAAAATTAAAACATGAAACATGGTAGAAGAGAGAACCAGGACAGGAGCCAACGTTGGTGAAGATGTGAAGAAAGGGTGGCATTTCCGTCCTGCGGGCACACGGGGGCCGCGGAAGCGCTGGGGGTGGGAACGAACATGGGACAGTTTCTCAGCCTGCATCTGCGAAGGAATTTGGGCATGGGTGTTCCCTACATTCCTGTCTGTCACTGACTCAGACGAGACCCCCCAGAAAGCCTGACATGTGGGTGTTCATCAGCACTGTTTATGAACGGGAGGAGCGGACAGAGCCTGAACGCCCACTGCGGGACATGCGTGAATCATGCCGTAATCACGTCATAGAAGCCTGCATGGATCTGAACAGGCCCACGTGGCACAGGGCAAGTGGGGACAGGAACTTTCACCCTATACGGGTAGCGTTGCATCATGGAAAAAAGGGGTGCTCGAAGCCAACACGGAAAATGTCGCTGAAAACATAAACTATCGTGCTGACAGCCGGCACCAGCGGCTGGGGAAGGGGCTTCGCTGAGTCTGGGGGGGCCTGGAGGGGAAACCTCGACAGTGTGTTTTGGAGAAGAGGACGCCTCCGAGAGGACTCCGTACTATTAAGCTGTGATTAATTAAGGGCGCGAGACCACAGAGAACGTTTACTTGAAAGTTGAGTGCTCTACTCGGTACGATACCAGAAAGGCGGGTGCGTGTCATTCTACATTTGCCCAAACCCATGGGACACACAACACCAAGAGTGAGCCCTCGTGTGAACTAGGGGGTCACCGACCGGTGTGGGATGTGGCCCCCGGGGGAGGCTGTGGGTGCGTAGGGGCGGCCGTAAGTGGGAAATCAATGTACCTGCCACTCAACTTGACTAGGAAGCTAAAAGTCCTCTCACAATTAAAGTGTGTTTATAAAGCCAAAACTCAAACTCGACATGGTAAAAAAAAAAAAAATTGAGTGTTTTAGTTCTAAAGATTTAAATGTTTGCCCATCTTACCCATCGTTACTTCATGGTACTTAGAAAAATAATTAAGAAGTTTCAACTATACTAAGAATCAAACAAATGCACATCACAGCCCCAGTTTATAGCGACCAAAGTGTCCAGACGCTTTGTTGGTGCTGGCGGGGGCGCCGGGGGACAGACCCTCTTCACTTTCGCCAGCAGAAAGGCAGGGAGTACAGGCTCTCTGGGGGGTGTCTGTCCCCCCACTCCCGGGGCACACTCCCACCCTTTCAACTGTAACTTCACTGGAAGTAAATTAACCTCAGCCAAGGTCATAGATGTGCAAAAATATTTACATGAAAAGGGGTATGTTGTTCCTTAAGTTATAAAAATAAAATGTAGGTGACATCGGTATGGACATCGATGAAGGAAATTTATTCAAATAAAATATGCTGCCTCCGTATGATAAAATACTACCAATCATTCAAATAAATTTTTCTGCCAAGATTCAACTTTATGGAAAATGTGGGTGATATACTGGTAGCTTAAAAAGTGAATTTCAAAACGGTATTACAATTTGACTCTCTCTCTCTCTCTCTCTCTCTCTCTCTCTCTATGTACACACACACACACACACACACACACACACACACACAGTCTGTCCTGAAAGTATCAAGCCACTGTCAATGTAATTAAAAGAGTTTACACAGCTGATACTTTGATACTTTCGGGACAGAGCTCATGTGTGTGTGGGTGGGTGTGTATTTATCGATACACATACACACATATAAAAGGAAGCAAAGAAATGAAGGAAGGGAAAGAGCGAGAGAAGAAGAGAAGGAAATAGGCCAACATGTTTAACGTGTTCACATTTCTGGACAGTTTAACCTAGTTCCCGTATTTTTCTGTTTGTGTAGTGTTCCCATACATTACTTCGATAGTGACTTGAAAATGCAAAGGGCAAATAGCTCAAGTTTGTGGCTCATGCGACCGTCGCTGATGGGACCAGTGTCCTTCTGACCCAGGGTCCTTGCATTTACTCAGATGCCACCTGGCAGGAGTAACTCCATAGTCACCCCCAAAGCCACCCGGAAGCACAGGGGACAGGGAAAGGGCCGTGTGGGCACAGGCAAGCGAATCAAAGGATCAGGAACATCATGCGGTACCACAGTCACGAAAGAACGCTTCCCCACGAACGCATGTGGCCTCGATCAATAACTGCGCGAGGACACCACAGCAGCTTCACATTCCTTCGGACCCGCAGTCAGAGCTAAACTAGAATCCCACCGGGGCTTGAACTGAAAATGAACTACTGGGGAGGAACACCATGTTGTTGTGCAAATAAAAGGCCTGATTTGATAAGGAGATTAGGGGAGGCTCCCTGTTAAAAATTTACCACAGCTAACGGGGTTCATTAATCACCCCTTCTGCTGTTGCTGGCTGTAAAAATAGCAAGCCACGAAGGAATAGTATGAAGACCTCACACCCCTGGAATGTCCTGATACTTTTAAGGACGGGACGGTTCGCCTTTCTTCTCAGCAAAGAGCCAAGGTGTAGAAAGTACACTCTGGAGTGTGCGTTTGCACACCTATGGAGCGTGCGTTTGCACACCTACTTACTTAAGAGTCTGCACCGGTGACAAGGACAGCGCACGACGGGGAAGGTGTTTCACCCCTGCTCACCTGGCAGGTGCCTCCTGACTGTTCCCCAGTTGGTGAGCCGACAGCACGTGCTGGCGCCAGCACCTCCTGTCCCAACTGTTGGTCACCTGTCCCGTCGCATGGGACCGAGTCCCACTACGGACCACACGGGACAGCCAGGTAACATGAGCCCTGTGTTCAGCCGCTGAGGCGTGGGGCTATTTGTTGCTGCAGCGAGCGCAGCCCTGCTGACGGATACACGTGCGCTTCGGAGAGTTTGAGGCCCGGCCGCAGGAAAGGCGGGGCCCGCAGGGGAAGCCCACAGACGCAGAGCCCTCTTCCTGGGTCTTTGCTGCTCTCCGTCAGGTCCTGGTCTGCTCGGCCAACTTCTCCTCCCTTCTTCCCAGGCTGTGGGTGAAACAGTGCACTGACCACGGCCATCTGTCTCCCTTCTCCTTCCCAAACGGCACTGAAATGTCAGCAAAGAAATAGCAAAGGTGCAACTCTGCCAATAAAAACAGCAGAAGATGGGAAAACTCACCAGACAAGAGGGCTCAACACAATTCTGGGAAATAAGAAGCAGATGGAAGAGACACCAGCTGAAGGAACTAGTAGTGACCGCGATCGCCCTGAGAGGCTCAGCGCGGTGGGAGATGGGCCTGAAATCAGGGGCGCAGACAGATGAGACACGGGGGCAGGCAACTCCCACCCCACACACGCCTATTGAGCACGGACAGTTCCCTTCAGGAGGAGGAGGAAGAGGAAGAGGCCCTGTACACACCAAACACACAGAAGCTCCTACGTGAGACTCAGAATTCAAATGAAAATCTTAACGTGTAACAGTGAGAACCCCAGTTCTCTTTCCCATGGTGGCTTCCCACGTTGGCACGGTATGCGTGCCCCGCAAGGAAGAACTCTAGGTAGTGACGCTGAGGAACCCCCCGTGAAAGCGATGACCTTGCTTCTCTCAGCCTACAGGTATCCTACCTGCCAATGAGCTCCACCCACGCATCCGGGACGTTCTATTAGCTGGTCAGTTAAATACGGATGATGCCAGTTAACTACCACAGCCATCTGAGGAAACCACCAACGTGGAAGCTGTACCGTCTGTCAAACAAGGCATGAATGAAGGAGGCTGGAGCAGATAGCAAAGGGACCAGGAGAAAAATTCCAAACAAACAAATGGAACATATGTTTGAGAAGTAACAGAGGACATCGCATCCACAGCGCAAAAACAGAATGTCTTCAGAAAAATGAAAAAATGGGAGAAATGAAAGCGCTCTGGGAAATGAAAAATGTGACCCTAAATGATGATGGAGTCAGGACTCGGGTGGAAAATGAAAAGACAAAGAGACCGAAATATGGGATTAAGTAACTACATACGTGAAAGTCCAGAAAATAACATGGGGGGGGGTAGCTTCCCATGTCTGGGGTGGGAAAAGGCTTCTCAAGCAGGACAGTGGCTAAAAGAGAGGCAGCAGATCCTAAGTGCTGACAAGCACATGGAACTGCAGGGCGCTCACACGCCAGAGGAAGGCACGGGACACAGCCACTCTGGAAACCTATCTGTCCGTTCCTGCAAAAGCTGAACATAGACATGCTATGTGGCCCAGCACTCGTTTTGACTCCTGGCTGTGCACCCCAGGAAATGTGAGCGTGTCGGTGTGACTACCTGGCACTCAAACATGAGAAGCCCAAACGCCCACTGCTGGCATCATAGATACACTCCAGTACACACACGTACACACACGTGTGCACACACAATGGATTCCATAGGGCGATGAAACGAATGTCACAGACAACACCGAATGAGGGAAGTCAGAACCACACCCGAAAACACTGTGGGTGCCTGTTATAGAAAGTGTAAGGAGGGGGCATCAAAAGACGATGGTGTGAGAATCCAGGACAGTGGTCCCCTCTGGGGGAGGACGGGGTAGTGACTGAGGGTCCCGGGGACCCTGGTGGGGCGGGTTTGCTCCGTGGCGTGGTCCCGGTGGGCGAAGCGTGTGTGTCCCCTTGTGAAAACTCAACCAGCCGCACAGTTTGCTGTGATTCCCTTTCTGGGTAAATTTTGGGCTGCAATGAAGCAGGGCCATGAACACGGATCTTTTAAAACAGTCTTCAACTTGCAATAAACATGTATTCTCATCAGACATGATCTAAAATGGTGGTGAAGCATTTCTTGAGCTGTCTTTCATTTCTTCCGTCTATGAACAGCGCCCCCTTGCCGGCACCTCCCTGTGGACACACGTCTGGGTCCTGGGGCACCACCACCACGCCAGGCAGGGAGTGGCTTCACCCGACCCACAGGTGAGCAATGACCCAGCGGCTGGGTCCCCCGCGCCATCTGCTTTCACTGGCTCTGAGACCCTCGACGGAACACCCAACACTCGGAGCCCCCAGCCCCTTCTCTGTAAAACGGAGTTACCACGTGTCACGTGCAAGCATGAGGGTGGCCCAAGTGCCTGAAGGGCTTTGGAAGCCATAGATGTCTGCCTGGCTGGCCATGTGCAGAACAGGCTCTGAGGATCACTCTTGCCTGACTGTGACCGTGGCCTTGCCATCGGCCTCCTTGCTCTCACAAGGACATTTCTGACCCCAGTGCAGGAATAGGGTCCCCGCAGTGGGGCTGGGAGCCCAGGGCTGGAGGCGGCACAGGCTCAGGGTCCAGCCAGTGCTGTTGCCATGCAGCCTCTAAACCCTCCCACCAGCTGTCCGCAGCATGTCCCAGGAACCCACCGTCCCGTTCCTGGTTCCCCCGTGGACGATGGGAAGCCTTGGACCTTTAAGGAAAGAAGATGAGGTGAGTCCTTGGTACTCCAGGGAACAGGGCCAGACAGAGGTCTCCCAGGGGGATGGATGGGGAGGTGTCCGCCCTGGAGGTCCTTGTCACTCACTCATCCCCTCTCCAAATGGTGTGCACAGGAACATGTGGCCGTGACTTTGGCCTGACCCGGAATCCCCAGGCAGCCACTGGGAGGGCCCCTGTGGAGCGCGCTGGTCTCCCCAACACACCCACAAACGTGAGGAAAAGCCTTGACACAGAGGCCGATGCTGGCCTGAGGAGGAAACCCACTGGGCAGGTCTGACGGTGCCCTTGGAGAAGCTCAAATCACTCTCCGGCCACTTAAAACCAATTCTTGGATTCCCCTGTCCGTCCCACCCTCCACGCTGCAAATCGGGCAGCACTTTTTAAAGTCGGGGGCCAACTCCTGTCCCTGTGTTTTTCCTCAGCAGCATCACGGCTGTTTGGCACGCATTTGCGGAACTTTGCCGTCGGCAGGTCAATCCATCGAAACGGATCCTTTGCTAGACAGGAAAGCAAGCGTCCCCGGTTTCGCGAACCTCAGCGGTCCGGTGTCTTCTTCTCCGTTTATTGGTTGGGCTTGCTTGTCATCTGTCTTCCCCGGCTCCGTCGTCCAGTCGCCGTGTGCCTGGAACGTTGTGGGCACCTGATCAATATCGCTCCGATCAATAATCAGCTGGCCAAGTTTTCCTTCTCAACGCACCCTTTTAGGAGCAATTGGTGCCTTTGCAGGTGCTCTGGGGGAAATCCACCCCCCACGGGGGTCTGTCCATCGAAGCTCAGCTCTGCTTCGTAAGTTTGGGGGAGCACGTGGCCCGCAAGGCCCACCCTACATTAATAAAGAGGAGCCGCGTTCACATAGGTCTTCGAGCGGACGGCTTCCGTGCAAGTCTGCCTCCGCCAGCTGGTCTCTCGACGGGAGCTGGCCATTGACAAGCAGGAGAACTAGGGAACGATGAGGTCATTTTCTACAACCGGCTGACCGCGGTGATAAAGGAAGACACGCCACGTGTGGGCGGGGCCGGAGGAACGGGGCGCCCAGCTGGGAGGGTGGTGACCGGCTCCCGGCTCTGCTCGATCACTTGAGAATTTGCGGCAAAGTCCATCAGCATTTCCGACCCCCGAACAACTTCTGCTGTTCGACATTTACGCAACGGTGGACACGGCTCATCCTCCCAAAAAAACTGAATCCCAGACCCAGTGACCTCCTCCAGGACGGTGGAATCCAGGACAACGTTTTCCTGTGTGTCTACGGTCTTTTTGTGTTTTGTCTTGTGTTTTCTACAATAAACATCTGTTAGGGGCAACATAAAAATCAGCGTATAAAAGGAACTGGCTCTTCCAGGACTCCAGGCTCGCCTCTGCCGCGGGCACTGTTGACAATCCAGGGAGAGAGGGCAGGATACAGAACGCAGGCCCTAAACAGAGAAGATTAAATATTTACAGAGAGAGCCCAGGACGGGGCCGCGGGGGCTTCATGTTTACATAGAAGGGGCTGAAGGAAATTGTTCAGGAAGCTGGGGCCCCGGGAAGAAGTGCTTGATTGGGAGGGGGCTGGGCTGGAGACTCGAACGAAAGCAGCTGGGCCACTCTGAGTGTTTCCTAAGGTTTATCTGGTCCCTACGGTCCTTGCTGGGAACGGAGATTGGAACCTGGGCCTCCCGCCCCGATCGTCTCTCCTGAGACCCTCACAGAGCCACCAGGTGGGGGACAGGGTTGCAGTGTGGAGGTGGCAGGCCCAGGGCCACGACCGGCCATGCTCAACGCTGCCGTGGGGCAGATGCCACTCAGCACCCGGACACTTTGGCCAACTCAGATGTGTGGCCGGAGGTTCCCGAGAAATTAGCACTGGAGAGCAATGGTTGAGAATACCCACCCACTCAGGAAAAAACGTTGTTAGTATTTCTGTTCAGTTAAAAAGCAGTTGTTGTCAACCAAGGATTTAACGTAAGCACTTTGAAATAATGAAACGAAAACGGTATTCGTATGATTTGAGAGGCTGACAGTTAGTTAGAAGGTGGTAACTAAATGGTGAGTCGTCTGGATGTGAAAAAAGAAAAGGCGTACAAGTGGAGGGTTATAGACGGGAAAAGGGGATGTGAAGAATGATAGAGGAAACCCTGGCTGGTGGCTCAGTGGATAGGCATCTGCCTGTGAACCCAAAGGTCGCTGGTTCGATTCCCACTCAGGTCTCCAGCCAGGTCTGTGGCTGGAGGCAGGTGAAAGGCAACCATACATTGATATTTCTCTCCCTCTCTGCCTCTCTCCCTTCCCCTCTCTCTGAAAATAATAAATAAAAAATCTTAATTAAAAAAAAAGAAGAAGAAGAAGAATAGAGGAAATGGAGAAGCCAAAGAACTTATATGCATGATCCATGGACATGAACTAAGGGGTGCATTGCCGGAGGGAATGGGGGTACCGGGTGGAGAGGGACAAAAGGGGGAAAACTGGGACAACTGCAATAGCAAAATCAATAAAGTTTTTCTTGCTAAGAACATCTCACCTCTGGTGCCTGCAACCTCACAGCTACCCCGCTGTTGGCGGAAGGAGCAGACGAACGAATGAGCTGGTCAGCAGATGCAGCTGAAAGAAGAGCCGGCGTTGGGCTGACCCAGGAGGGGCTGGGGGCGTGGGCGCTGGGAGTCTGGAGCGCTCAGGGGACAGGCGGCCACAGACGTCGTGAGAGGATTGGGGCCAGGTCAGAGCTGGGTCTGTGACACAGGCGCAAGACAGGTCACAGTTCCTTCTGTCATCACTTGGAGAAATTTCCCCGAGCCCTGGGGTTGGCAAGAGGCTGAGACACGGCCGTGGTCACCTTCCTGCCGCTCTGCTGGGTCCCTGCCCGTCCTGGCCACTGCGCAGGTGTCCATCGCAGGCCTGTGTGGCCCAGTCCAGGGTGGGGCGCCCTCCTTCCAGGCTCAGCCCAGCCCCCCTCCTCCACCTTCTGCCTCCGTGGGGCCTCCGTGGGGCCTCCGTGACACGTGGCCGGGCCCTCTGGACACAGAGAAGCGGGTTGTCCTCCGCGTCTGCCCCCTCTCACCACCCCTCTGTCATTCTCGTCACTTCATAAGTGGGCCGCCACGTCTGCACCCGAGGCTGTCCGGAGCCTCGGGGAAAAAGGCCACCACCACTGCCACTACCTCCCAGAAGCACCTGCCGGATCCCCACCCTGCGCCCCGGGTGCCCTCGGGAGTGCGTGCCCACCCCGTACTTCTGACCCCTTGACCACAGGGACGCCCCCAGGCCAGGAGCAGGTGCTGCCTGACCCCCAGGGTGTCCCCCAAACTGAGCTCAGAGGTTGGCACGAGGTAGCTGCCCAGTACTAGGAAGGCAAAGCATTGGTGGAGCCTGCCTCCCAGGGCTGCAGGGGCCGGGGGGAGAGCTGGGAAACAGCCTTGTCAGCAAGGGACACGGGGGATCCTAGGGGACCCCGAGGGCCTGTCGGGGGAAATGGCTGACAGTATCTGTGTTTGCTGAGTACTTGCTCCCGCCAGGCGCCCTTGCAAACACTCGCCACACCATCTGCTGGCCCCCCTCTGCTTTGCACCCATGGGTGGGCTCTCCACCCTCACCCCGCAGTGCAGGAAGCGGAGTCTGGTGCAGCCACGGTCCAAGGCCACCATCACGTCAGGCACGGAAACTGCTGGGCCCTGCGTGCTGCCCCCTGTGTCCTGGGGACAGTTTGCGGAAAATGTCAGGAACCCGAATCCCAATGTTAAAAACAGCAGGTGCTTATGAGGAGAATGACCCCTGTCCCGAGGCCCAAGACCAGGCAGCCGTGCCCGCGATCTCAGAACAGTTGCCGAGAGCGCCTAGTCTCTCGTCTTGTCCTGTATGTAGTGTCTGCCTCCTGTCACGTCTTGTCCACTGAGCATCACACACGTCGCTGCCTGTGCACATGGCCGTGGTGGCCCCACAGTGACCACAGCTCACAGGGACGCTCTCCTCACGGCGCCAGCCTCCGGGGGGCCTGGGTGGAGGGCAGCGGCCCTGCAGTGGGGAGGAGGCCCCAGGAGCGGAGGCCCCGGGGCGGGACGTGTAAACGGCCCAGGGGCACCCCAAGTCCCCCGCCCCCGGCCGGGGTGGTGGAAACTGGGCAAACAGCTGTGAAGAGGGTCCATCAACTCAGCCCGACAGGACGGCCGGGGTGGACGGTCGGCAGGTTTAGGGCCTGTCTCCCACGCGCTGCAGCGAAGGCCACCGTTTCCGGGAGCTCTGCTGAATCTGCCGTGTAGACGGTGGGTCATTTCTCCCAGGGAAGGGTGCCTCTGACGGTGGGGTCGGGCACGCATCCGTGTATCGCCTCATCTTCTAGGACAGGTGGCGGTGCTGTGACCAGGTGGCACAGCTGGGCGGGCCCCGGGGAGCCAGCTGTGCACAGGTGTGAGCGCTGTCACGGGGAGGCGCAGGCAGGGGGCACTGAGGCTGTCCCTGCACGGACCCCAGTGTGTGGCTTAGACGCAGCTCACACGACGCGTTGCCCTTTGTGATGGACCTAACGGTCTGTTGGGTGCGGCCTCTGCACGTGCCGTTTCCGGAACAGAGGAATTTCCTGCTCACAGGCACAGGGCTGCCGAACTGGGTGCGTTCCGCCCGGACACAGAACACGCGACATGCCTCCCCCGCCACCTGGAGTCTGGGGTCTGACGCGTGCGGGCCAGGCCAGCAAGCAGGGACAGGCGCGTTTGACGGGAGGTGCAGAAGTTTCTCCTGCTGTTTGCCGTCAACTGTCAAGTCCCCACCACCGGATCGAAGCTAAGACGGGGAACGGCTGTCCTCACAGCGGAACCCTGGGTCACCGCGGCGAGGAAGGGACCCTCCTAAGAGCTCCCGCTCCGTCTGCAGGCCTGCGGCACCCCGAGCCCCAGGTTTTCCCTTTTCCATTTGGGGATTCGCACGTGCGTGTGTTTCTTCTGCAGTGTTTGCTTTCAGTTGCCCTCTCCTTGCGAATGAAAAAAAGCTGCAGAAACAAGATCAGACGGATCTGGGGGCCCCACCTCCCCCTGCAGCCTGAGAAGTGCCCCCCGGAGAGAGACCCTCCACACAGAAGCCCCTGAGAGGGGCCTTGACCTCCTTTCCTGGTGGGAACCGCAGGGGCAGCACAACCGGCTTCCTATTTACAGTCAGACACGAGCCCAGTAACCTCTTCCTTCCCAGGGCTGGTTCTCTGCCCGCTGTCCTGGGGAGGATTTTGTATTTTGTATTTTATTTGTATAATGATTCGTAATCATTATAATGATCTGTAAATACAAATCATTTTGTATTTTATTTGACTGCAGTAAGAACATTGAACAGGAGACCTGCTCTCAACAGCTTTTAAGTGCACAATACAGTACTGGTTTCCATCGCCACAATGCCACACGGCGAATCTCTAGAAATTATTCTTTTTGTGTAACTGAAATCTTGTACCATTTTGGCAAACCTCTCTCCCCCCCGCAGCCCCGCGGCTACCCCGCTCCTCTGGCTGGACCATTGCAGGCTCCTCACGGAGGTCAAATCCTCCACACCGCTCTGCTGTGGTGGCCTCCAGGCCCACCTGCCACCTGCTGCTGTGGGGCAGGGGTTCCTCCTTTTTAGGACTAGGTGACAGTCCCCTGTGCGGAGCTAATGTGTGTTTTTATGCATCATTCATCGGTGGGCGCCCACAGGTGTATGGAACATGCCGGCACTCCCACCAGTCAGCTGCCTGCCGCACATTCGCTGTCACCCTGGGCAGGGACTCCAAAAGGGGGGGAGTCTGGGAACTTCTCTCTCCTCTTCTTCCTCCTCTTCCTCCCCCTCCCCCTTGTCCTTATCCTCTTCCTCCTCCTCCTCCTCCTCCCCTGGCCCCACATCTCTGACCTTCTACAGAATTTGCATCTGTGGCAAATTCATTGCTGTTTAATTCTGTCCTGTCACATTCCTCCTGTTGACCTTGGCTGTGAACAGAGACTTGGAGGTAGAAAATCTTTGTTCTGCATCCTGATTCCTGTTCTAGACCTGGGGGGTCCCCTGAACAGAGGGCTTCCAAACGGACCTGTGCTCGCTTTCGCGTCCACCTCGTTCCAAACCAATCCGGTTCTCGCCTTTCAGTGAATTCATGGTTAAAAGGAGCTTTTTTCACCTCTAGACATGGGTATCGAATTGCCTGCCACCCGCAGAAGTGGGCTGGGAGGCGAATCCGTGAACAGACGATGAAATTGCATCCTGCCTCCCCACACCTGAGGCCACTTGGATGCAGCTGGGCTGTTCCAGGTGCCTTAACACACCAGCAGCAAACTCGCAACCTCCCTGGATCCCAAAGGCAGAAGGGAGCAACCCTCTCCTCTGGGCCTCACATTTGTTTCACCCAGGGCCCTCCAGCTCACACTCGCATCTCTGATTTGGGCCCCAGTGATGACCTTCTAAAGGGCAGGGTTCAGATACCAGTTCCCAAGTGTTTTCCTGTCTGGGCCCCTGGAAAGCTCTCTGAAGAAAGTGCTGTTGCTACCCATCTACCCATTTCCCAGGTGAGAAAATGGAGGCACAGAAGGATAAATCAGCTCATCTAAGACAACATGGTAGTAAGTGGCTGGGTCGAGATCCAGCCGGGGGGACAGCAGCCATTCTGGGACTTTCCAGGACAGAAGTCAGAACCACAGGGGGCTTATGTGACAGGAGAGAAGGGGGTTCCAAAGGAGGAGGAGCCACAGCCAGGCTCCCCTTTCTCTACACCGGGCCCCTGCCCCGCTCCATTGGCTAAGCCCCGTCTGAGCCCAATCTGCAGAAGCCAGAGACCTGCAGCCTGCCAGGGCCAGGTCCCCCAACAGAGCAGAGAGGGACTGGGAGATGCCTCCAAGACCCCCAGGGTCCGACATGGGTCTTCTGACCTCGCACTACAGTGCAGCGACTGACGGAATGCACGTGACAGACAGTCACCGTGCCTGCGCTTCTGCCCTTCAAAGAGGGCGCTCTGTGTGCGTCCAGCTCTGAGGACATGGCTGGGTGCCCGGGAGTCACCTGAAGACTGACTTTCCTTCTTGCTTTGAGGTTTCCTGAAAAAAAATGGTGCCACGTGTCCCAGGCCAGGAGAAGCGAAAAGAAAATGTAATCCTTTTTCTGGACTGGGAACAAGTCAGAGGTTCATGGACAGGGGTTGCCCACACTGTCACTTCCTGTCTGAATTCTGAAGATGGGCCCAGCCTCCTTGGGTCTGATGCAGACATTAGAGGGCTTGGGTCCCAGTGTCAGGCCAGGCTTCCAGCTCTGCAGGAGCACAGAGCAGAGTTGCCAGACCACACACTCGACAGTTCAGATGCCAGAGGCCCTTCTCTGGGATTGGGAGCCATGTACTCCAAGAAGTATGGCATGGATGGGGGAAGATAGCAGTAAAGAGCTCCATTCTCTCCAGTCTGGTGAGTTGCACACATGGGGACAGATTTAGATTAACCTGGAGAAACAAAGACAGGCTGGGCACATGGGCTGAAATTCTCAGCTGCTCCATGATATAAAAAAGAAAAAGAAATGAGAGGACAATTCAAGGTCAGCCCCCCAATATCTCTGCCACCCCGAGTCTTTATAGTCAGAAGGTAATGGGTGTGTGCTCAGGGCACCTTCTCTGGGACACTGGGCGAAGAGCAGACCCCCACCTTGGTCAGGTGTCAGTGTCGCACAAAACTGGGAAAGGGGCCGTTCTGCCCAAGTGCTCCAACCCCCAGGAGGGCCACAGATCTGGGAGGGGCAGCTTCCCATGGAGAGACCTGCCATGAAGGAGTGGAGTAGGAGGGGCAATGCATGTGTCTTGTCAGGGGAAGGATGTCCTCTGTCTATGTACAGCTGTGCATTCCGATGGGGTCAGCCAAGCAATCAGCCTAGGAGTTAATCTTATCTCCAAAGCTTCTGGAACACTGGGCTCCAGAGGTAATGGACTTGGCAACTTTGAGTAGGCTGCTGTCGCCCCCCATGTAACCCTTTGGCATAGAGCCTCCTTTGTTCCCATGTGTATATAAGACTGTCTTTGCTGTAAGCTCAGCACACGTGCTGCTGTTGCCCAGAGTGGGTAAACCATGCATGGAAGCACCAGCATTCTCCAGCGCCCAGCTGCTGCAGAAGCAGGAAAGTGGGTGTGGAAACACCACATGCGGTAGTTAACCCTGCCGCTGCAATAAAGCATGCCCACCCTCCCGAAGACTCAAAACAAGTTCTTCTTCACCACCAGACTAGAGCCCTTCCCGCTGTCATCATTTGGTGTCCTTGAACCCGACAAGATCAGACCTGACAGTCCCTGGCCACAGAAGGGCCACCCAAGGCCCTAGAGGAGCTGGATCAAAGCACCGCATCCTTCGGGCACCATAGTCATGAGACCCCTGCTGCACCCTGCTGGGGGCAGGGCAGGACAGGTGGGGCCTATTGCTTGGATGATTAAAATTCAAAAAGAAATGTTTTCTTCTAATCATTTCTTTTCAAGCAAACGTAGGCCATAGGCAGGTCCCTCATCGATGCTGTCTTTATTGGGCTGTAACGTTCAGCAAGCCAAGGGCACCACTCACATTTCTTGACTAAGAGTCTCAAGCCGCGCTGTTTCCAAAGAGGCAGCCGTGAGAGAAGAATAGGATGTCCTGAAAATTTACCTCCATGTTATGGGCTTGTATCTTGTTCAGTAACCACCTTTCGGATGACAAGTGGCTGTTCTGCTCACCTCCCAGTCTGCTGGGTGGGGCTTGGCTGGGAGGATGAGCCTTGCTTGTCCAGCCCAGTGACCAGGGACCCACTCGGGACCCCCACAGTCCCTGAGGGAGGCTCCCATCTGAGGGGTCTGGGCCCAAGGAGCACACAGAGCAGCGCACTGGAATGGCTGGCTGTCCCCATTCCTGCACATACTGATGCTTGAAACTGCCACCATGTTCCCCACACTGATGTTACCCTGGAAGGTGCTGAATTGCTATGAATCCAACAGAATTCCGTCTGAAAGATGAAGAGCTGCAGAAAGAGGTTCTCATGAAGCTCTGGGATTCACCACCAGAAAACCCCACGTCATCGACGATTTTCTTGCACAGCCGTTGCAGACAGTAGTGTGGAGAAAAAGCTGCAAAACTTAGAAAAAAGGGCACAAAGGAACGTGTGCCTGCTCAGTGTCTAGAACAACACCTGCCAACTCCACGAGTCCATTCTCTGCGCTCGAGAAGAAAGCTGGTTTGTGTCTTTAATTGGATGTAATACAATCGATGAGGAGGTAAGAGAATGTAGGTCAATGAGAAGCTACCAATTATTGCTGTCCAGTGAGGACACTCAAGGCCCAAACATGGTTTTGTTATTGTTGTTTTGCTTTATTTGGGGCCCTGTAAGCTGTGACCCATTTCAACTCACTCTGCAGGCTCATCGACCAGAGTCTCCGCCTTTGAGCTCAACTTTGTCCACCATCTGGATCCCTTGTTAACGAATTAACTGAGTCTTCCAAACATGCTCGCTCTACATTTGCACGAAGCATGCTTTATAAGCTTTTAAAAGTCCTCTGTCGGCTGTCTGGCAGATTTTTGCAAATATTAATGGTCTTCGCATTTACCACCAGGGATCCTGATGAGGCATGAACAGTTCACACGCACCCCGGACTACGGCCAGGTCCACGCCGGGACCACCCCAGGGAGTTTGGAAAAGCCCCCGTTGGCCTGGGAGCAAGTCAAGTCAACACTTTGGCCATCATGGATGCTTGCTCGTGGCCAAGCATCCATGACGGTAAACATGTGACACGCACAGCAGAAATACTTTATGGGAAGCAGCTGAAGGAAATATTATTTTCATGTCACGGCTCAGAGTGAAATCCTAGCCGGCCCCCTTTAGTTGTTCTGGAGTAATTACTTAGTCATGCTCTGGCCTTGCGGCTGAGGGTGTGTTATTCTGGACGGAAAGCAGACAGTGGAAGGAAGGTAATATAGTAAGGTAGCCCCCTGGAGACCTTTCCGACGTGGGGCAGTCAGCACCTTTTCCAGGAAAACTCACCTTATTTGCAGTGGCAAATTCAGGAGTGCACACTTCAGGGAAGGGATTCAACTGTGCAGGGTCCTCTCTGGGCCTCATTCGAGGACCTGGGGGGCTTTCCCAGGGCCCCCGGGCCTCTCTGCCACAGCTGCACCATTGATGGGGACATGGGACATCAGTACTACCAGTGCCCACGGGTTTAGAAACCCTCCGAAGTACTAATGCCCTACATATGCTTGGACAAATGTGGAATATATTTTACACCAAGTATTGGCTCCTTGCACGGGGAGGAGTCTTGTGGCGCATTGAGTATATTCTCCTTCTGAAATCTCCTGGTAGACATCAAGAAATGGACACTGTCACTAGAAACGGACAATGACTTGGGCCAGCCAAGGGGTCCCAACAAGTGAGGTCACAATGAACTGTGGACATGGAGTGATCAAGAGGTGTGTCCAGCTGCGGGAGATTTGTCACACTCCAGGGACATCTTTGGATTAAGGTGCGCACCTGCCTCCAGAACAAGCCTTGTGAAGATAGACCCTGTTGTTTGAGAAGCACAGCTTATTGGCTAGTCAGTGCTCATACTCTTTTATTAGAGAAAACAGCCTGGGGGTGAAAAGACAAGGTACGAAGGGAGTTCAAGAGAGCTGCAGGTGGGGGCAGTTGCAGGGGAGGACTTTATTTTGTTGTGTGTGGAGGTGGAGCAGAGGGTCAGGCGAGGGCCGGCTGGCTGGACAAGGAGGAAAGTCTCCGCCTTCACCCACAAAGCTGCACAGCAGCCATTGTGAAGGGGCTTCAAGTCACCAAACCCAGGTGGCAACCCCAGCCTCATCTCTTCCACCTGTGTGACCTCAAGTAATTTTCCAAACGTCTTGAGTCTTAGTTCCCTCGCCTGTGGAATGGAGACGGAGCCCCGATGAGGACTCACGCGCTTGGCCTGTAACCAGCACTCGGAAACTGTTGCCCCCGGCACCCATTACGTTGAACCAACACGTGCGGCTGTTTCCCGGGTGATACCACCAGTGCACTGGTGGTGTTCAGGCTCGTATATGAAGAATCTGGGCCCGTCGGATGCTTCCAAGAGACAGAGCACATTTTCATCATTGACAGTGGACGATGACTTTTTTATATAAAAGTGAGGCACGTGGCGCAGGGCCGGGCCCCGAGCAGCACTCAGAGGCTGTCTCTCACCCTTCCGCGTTCTGTCTTTCTAACAAGACACCCCAAGCTGCAGCCCTGTGCCGGTGAGGCCACAGCACACACGTGCGGCCTGGGTGAGTGCAGCCACCGCGTCCCCGGACGGAGCCCGAGACACGGGACCTGCACGAGCTGGTTTGAGCCGGCTCACGAGGCCCAGGAGGGAAACAGCATCTCTGTTGCCAGGGCGGAAGTGCCTTTACCTCCCGACGACTCGGATGGACGCCTTCGTCTTCTGCCGAAGCTCTGACCTGCCATAAATCTTACAAGCTCTCAAGATGACATGACACTTACACAAGAGTAGATGAAGATAAGCGTTTATAGACCCTTAAATCTTGTTCGTCACAGCTATTTAAACCTTCCCAAACATGGCCTTTGTTTCAGACTTGTGTGAAGTGGATGAGAGAAGCAACACTTGCCTTTCACATGGATCGCCAGCACCGGCCCCGTTCGCTTTAGTCCCCACGGCTTTGGGGAGGCGCTGGAAGCCAGGCCTGCGTCACCAGCTTTCTTAGGGACACGGAGAATGGGTGGCCCAGAGTGCGTGGCCCCAGGAGACCAGCTGAGGTCTGGAGGTTGCATCATTGGCCTTGGATCCCAACACCTCCCATGCGACACATCACTCCACTTCCCTCTCCAAGAGCCAGTGCCACCAAATCGGTCACTTCCTGACCTGCTTTGGTGCCTCTCATTCTTTTCTCTGCAGAACGTTGCGTTTCTAAGTCTCCGCCACCAGCACGACTCTCATGTTGGCCCCAGTGGCGGCCATCATGGGTGACCTGGGCATGGCACTTCCTTCAAAGCCACTGTGGATGGCACCCTTTGCTGGGGCTTCGGGGAGGATGGAAGAGTGATGTTCTGCTCTCCCAGCATGGCCGGATCTCTGTGTGACGAGCGTCCGTAGGTAAAGAACTTGGTCGGAGCCCTGGGAAGGTGTCGTGCACCGAAACTACGTCTTCAGCGTGATCTGAATGAGCTTTGATCCTTCTAGTTACTCTCCCTGTGTCCATGGAGAACTGCCTGAGTCTAGAGTTATCTGACGAGTATCCCGGAGGGCTTAGTGGGTTTAAACGTGGAAAAAATGTCACAATTCAGAACGTACTGAGGAGGAGGCAAAGAGAATCCATGTCTTTCATGCCTGAAGATTGAACTTCAGAAAGAATCACTGTGGTTTTCTTCACCCTGCAAGGAGGGCGACAGTCCCTTCAAAGGAAGATCACTCAGTTCACTGTTCAGAAGTGGAGAGAAAATACCTTCAAAACTTGGCCTGTTCAAACTTATAAAACAGCCGTACAGTCACTGCAGATTTAAGTACAGGTCGAATGTTCAGACTAAAATGAAGGAAATGCTTGTAAATGTCTGAGAGAGTCCAAGGGTGCCTTCATCATCATCATCATCACCATCATCATCATCATCACATTGGGTGGACCATTTAGGATCAAAGTTAAAAGGAAGTCAACACAACTATATCAATGGTCTACTGTTTGTTAGCTACGATTGCTATTTCATCTAGTAGGCTGAATTCTTGTTGTACTTCACTTATGCTGATTTAAAAACCTATTTAGAGGGCTTCCACTGGTTTGGTGGTAACATAGATCTTCCAAGCACTTTTCTACCTAGAACCTAGTCCTGCATGATCAATGATTCCCCAATGAGCAGTGTTTCAAAAAGCTTAATCTTCACATGTTGCAGAAAGCTGTTGTCCATGCAAGTAATGCCATAGCACTTTCAGTGATAGAGTAAGTGTGTTGCTGAGCATTGTGAACATTAAATACGTGGTTGAGAAACTACATGGGAAACTGCATATCTGAGTATGAGACATGTTGGACAATGAGAGAAAAACATTAAAATGAGAAAAGGAATGCGTGTATCAATTACCTGTTAATTTGTAATATATAGCTATTTTGCCCAGAGATCCACTGATAGTTAATAAATAGTATTATCCAGTGCTGGTGTTTTTTCAATTTCTAAAAATTTTACACCTTGTATTAAGCTCTCACATGGTAAAAGAATAGATCAATTATTCCAAGACTGATAATCATTTCTCTTATATAATATTCACTAGGTTTGTATAATTTTGGATTTGGAATTAAAAGGAATAATTTGAATCATACTTTTGTACTTACTGTAAGAAAGTAGGTTATGTAAAAAGCAAGTTTAGTCAAAAGAATAGCAAAGTTCTTTAGTTATCCTTGTTTTTTGGGGTTTTAAAAATATTTTATTTATTATTTTTAGAGAAAGGGTAAGGAAGAGAGGCAGAGAGGGAGAGAGACATCAACGTACAGTTACCTTCCGCCTGCCTCCAGCTACGGACCTGGCTGGAGACCTTGCTTGCAGCCTGGTTATGTGCCCTGGCTGGGAATCCAACTAGTGACCTTAGGGCTCGCAGGCTGGTGCCTTATCCACTGCGCCACCAGCCAGGGCTTATCCTTGGTTTTTAAGGAGCGAAGCACGTGATTTTACTCACATTAGAATTGGTATTAACCATGGGCTTTCACTTCAGTGGCATTTGTGTAAATTAGGTTTGTATGTTCAATAAAACGGGGGCGTCCAAAGATAGTTCCTGGTTCCTCTTGATCTTCGGGTGCAGACAGGTCGTTTTCACCTGATGACAAACATCAAAACCATGTTGCTATTTGGCTGTACTCTGATAACAATAATCACTAGTCCTTGTGTAGAATATGCTCCCTACGTTAACTCATGTAACCCTCACTTCAGTTCACAGGGTAGGTGTCATCGTCATCCCCACCATCGTCACTGTCACCATCATCTTCATCATCGTCTTCTTCTTCATCACTAATGTAAAGGTAAGGAAACCCATGCACCCGGAGTTGAAGTAGCTGCCCAACACCAGCCATCAGCAGGCCGGAGCCTGGTGTGGACCCAGCTTTCTGGCTGCCTTGTCTGGGACCCAGGTGGCCACCCCACTCTGGCTTCTGCAGGTGGAGCCCATGAGGTGTCTCCATTTCCCAGCATCCCTCTGGTGCCGGCAGGCCTCCCGCTGTGGGGGACAGGCGCTGGTGCCTGCTGCTGATGGCCCTCTGCTTCCTAAGAAAGACAACATCCGAGTTGCACATCCGAGGTAAATATATATCCGAGGCCTCACGCTGGACCGCAGTGTGGGTATTTCGGGTCGCCTGCGCTCAATGCTTTCTGCCAAATGAGACGTTCACTCATCGGTGAGTGCTGGTTTCCATTTATGTTGTCAAAATACAGGGTTTTATTTACCCCGAGACCCGTCCCTACTGTGCGGTTGAATCTTAAATTAAGCCTGCTGAAAACAGGCATGAGAATGAAATGGGCCACAAGTATTTCTAAAGTAGTCTTCTCTTCTCTTTCATCTGTTTTTGGTTTATTTTGGTTAGAAACACTGAGAGATGAGTGGCAGGCCAGGGTGTGACCTCCGTCTAAACATCATTCCTTGTTTTCTCTCTTTTTTCATGTGTCTCCTGGGATTAGTTAAATGCCTTACTGATTCATTTTGATTTAGTCACACACTACGTGTATTCATTTATTATTATTTTCTTTTTCAGGAGGATGTTTTCTAATCCTCGCATCATCCCGATGATCACGTTAGTTCTTATTTCTCATCTACTTAAAGGCGGGCGGGCATTCTCCGTCTGCAGTTCTTTGCCACAATTCACAGCATGTTCTGTGGTCTTCAGTACAGTTCATCTTATTAAGTCCAGATCAAAGGGTGATAGAGCTAGTAAAGGAAGCTACCAAAAAGATGTCTAATTTTTAAAGCTCTGGACATTGTCACACGTGGATTTCTAATTTGCAAGTGTCCAGTCTACAAAATCTCTCATTTTCATGGCCACTAAAATGCATGTCCTTGCAATGATAAGGACAACAAAAGCACTTCTCACGCATCAAGTACTGTGTGAAGCCTATTAAAACCCTTAACTCATTTCATCTCACAAGAACTCCACGAGGAGCTGTTATTTCCAGAAGTGGAGAGCGGTAAGTAACTTGCTTGGGTCACCAAGCTATTAACGGTAGATCACAGAGGCATCCATGTAATTTTATTGTTGCCATTGATCCCAGTGCCCTTCACAGAGCACCTGGTGTCAAAGGGTCTTGGTAACACTTACATGCCGAGTGAAGAGTCGGGAGTTGAGTTTATAGACCCGGGTGGAGAGTAGACCTCGGGGCGCCCACCCCTAGGGAGACAAAAGGAACGAGACGCAGAGTTTCAGGGGTTGACTCCCCTTCCAGGAATGGGGAGACGGGCGCAAGGACACCCATCTGTGTGCGGACGACCTGTGGGGGCAGGAAGGAGCTGGGCAAGTTCTGAGGCTCCCGTGGTGCCTCGTGGTTAAAGTCAGGGTGATCTTTGCAAAGTGGGGGGGGTGGGGGTGGGGGGATACAATGGTAGAGGGGTGACAAAGCCGCCCTCGCCCTCTGCAGTAGGCAAGAGGGGACCCGAAGGCCCAGAAGAGGGCTGGCCAGGCTGTGGGAAGAGCCAGTTGGCCCCAGAGGCCTGACCTCACCGTGCGAAGGAAGGAGGAGCGTGATGGCTCTTTGCTGGAAGAGGGAAATGGAGGAATGAGAACAAGGCCGGGAATACCTCGAGGGTCTGGACAGAAAGTTGAAGGTGCAGCAGCCCCGGATCTGGGCAGCTGCCAGGGCAAGGGGTGGCGTGGGGCTGGGGTCGAGGGGCCAGGGGATCAACTTCCTGAAAGTATGGCTGCGTCCACGGCGGAAAGCGTTAGAGAAACGGCGGGAGTGGAGGGGCACCGCGGCCAGAGAGCTCCCAGGGGCACTGAAGGTTTCAGAAGCGGAGACCTTCGAGGGGCGAGTCTCAGGTGGGGCCTAAGAGGCGTGGGAAGGAAGTGCCGTCCCCAAGGTCAAACCCAGCGGCTACTCAGGTGTCCAGAGAGCAGCGTGTCTTGGAGGAGGGAGGGAGACACCATCCTCATCCCCGAGGGTGGCCGCCCCGCAGAGTCTGGGCCACCAGGGAACCGTGCAGAGCACCGGCGAGGGGACGTGTGCATCGTCCAGCCTGCGGTCTCTGTAAAATGTCAGGGCTCTCGTACCAGCGAGACTCACAGCCATGACTCATGGAAAGTGTGTTCCAGTTGTCAAAATAAGGGAATAAAACACGTTTTATGGGGTGTTATTTTCAGTTCCGTACAGCCAGATGTCCAGCTGCGCACGGCCTTGTGGGCCCGTGTTTCCGCCAAGCGTCACGGACTCCGTTCTCCTCACCGCCTGGAAAGACCCTGTTTGGCCCCTGTTGTCCAGCGTCCCTGCTCCTATGACAACACTTAGGTGGACCCGGGGAACCGAGGGAACATGACAGGCTTCTGAGCAACCCCGGCAGGTGCCAGCACGCCCAGGAACCGTGCCACCAGCCACCGGCCACAGCCCATGGCGTTTACAGAAGAACCTTCACAAGACGGGTTGGTTCGTGTCCCTGAACCGGAGGGGCAGATTCTGCTGCTGGTTGACTTAGGGCAGAGAGGGGCCTACAGATCAACCGGATCAAGTGAAGGGGGTGGGGTGGGGTGCAGGCAAAAGAAACCGGGGAGGCAGCCCCACCCGTGCTGGCAAGAAGAGCCGGGAAGGACACAGGAACTCCAGGAAGAGAAGCGACATGGGGTCTGTGGCCATGATGCTCGGTTAGAATACACAGTCCCCTTCGCCTGACGCGCGGCCCCTTCGGGGTGTGCCCCAGCCTCCAAGCCCGCCTCCCTCCTGCTGTGTCCTCGAGTGCCCTGTGTCCCTGGGTCCTCCAACAGATGTCAGGAGCTGGACCATCCCCGAGCCAACCGCAGACTCAAAGGAACTTTTCAAGAACGGTTGAAAAAAATAAAAGAGGGACAGAAGAGACATATGGGGAAGTTCCAACGGCCACATGCTTGGAGCAGCGTGGTCAATAAATATTTGCGGGGTGAATTAATGATCTGTTGAGGATGAGCTCAGCCTTCAGCCCGGATCCCCAGGCCGCTGCCCTGAGCCAAGGGTCTCAGCTGTGTCCCGGCCCGTCGCGGTGTTTTATTTCTTTCAGGTGCGTTGACGGGGGCGGCGGAGGACAGGTTCTCGCTGAAGCGCGGGCTCCCCACCCCAGGCTGGGGCTCTGGGGCGCTTTGCTGCAAGCAGAGTCCTCTGGGGGTTCTCCCCTGGCTCCTCCCCTTCTCCGGCCCCCGGCCCCCAGACCGCTCGGCCCGGATCAGCGGGTCTCTCGTCTGGACCCTGAATGAAGAGAATCACGTGCTGACCCCTACACATCCTAGGGAGCCCTGACCTGGCCCATTTCAGTGACTCTCTGGTCTACGAAATAAAATAATCATGAGACATGTTTTAGACAATATGTATAAAACCATGTTTGGTATGGCCCTCAGTTGCCGGAAGTTGACTTTTGAGATGCTCGCACCCCCAAACCCGGGCAGAATCCCCCTGTCTCCGACCCCTCCCGGCAGAGTTGCTCATTTCTCACGCTAGTGGGGTGGCCCTGTCACTGCCGACGAACCAATACCAAGACAACAATTCACCCGTCACCGTTCGACTGGGAGGACTTCCTTGCTTTCTAGCCTATGAGATACTCCGGGCTCGTCTTAGATATTCCTTGCCCCAGCCCTGGAACCTGCCGTTTCTCCTCGGGCTGTGGGTCTCTTTGGTTTTGGAGAATGGCGTCAGAGACCCAGACGTGGGGGCGGGGTGTGCTCGTTCCTGCGGAGTGTCACTGTCCCCAGACTCTGTCGTAGAAAGGGCTTAGAAATAGGTGCGTCCGCTCGCCCAGGTAGGTACCCGTATCTCCAGTTAGCTCTCCAGCTACCCATCTATACCTACATTGGGCCACACGTGAGTTCACAGCGGCGTGTCCTGCTCTAACCCGGATCTCGGGCACCATCCTACCTGCCACCCTCACTGATCTCTAACCGCGCGGCTGGGAGCGAGAAACCACCCCCAGCGTTCGCGACCCCTGTCCCGGAACGTTCAGTTCTAGCTCAACGTGCAGTGGTGGCAAAGCAGGTCACCCGCAGCCTGAAGGGGACAGTTTGCTCGAGGGGGGACAGCTCCACAGGGAGGTCCTTTGTTCTTGTCGCCTTATAGACTTGGCTCAGGCCCAGAGTGACCAGCACCCCTCCTACCCAAGGGAGGCGCCTCCACGCTCCACCCCGTGTCAGAGTCTCCCAGCGTGACGTCCCTGTGCCCGTGCCCTGCAGGCTTCACCGCAGGAGCACTTTATTATTTACACGGATCGCAGCCTTCGGTGTGGATAAGTCATGCCGTCAGCCACCCCAGGTGTGGACAATAAACACAGTCGGCGTGGGAGCCGCTGTCACTCCCACGGCCACCTGCTCAGCCCCAGCAACGGCGGAGGAGGGTCTGCAGGGGGCGGCATGTCATGTGCCGTGTGCTCCGCTGATGCGCTTGTTTGGGGAGAATGTTCTGCAGATCAATGAACCATTTTCTTACTGACCCACCCCACCTGCCACTAGTAACAGATGAGTCCAGAGCAGCCTTGGTGCAGCCCCTCCCTATCCCAGTCGCAGAAAGCAGGGGCAGGTGGGGGGCCGGTGCCCCCCCCGATTGTTCAAGGTCTGAGGGGGGACACCCTGGGGAGTCACCTTCCTCGGCTGGGCCGGGCTGCAGGGCAAGGGCCTGCTTCTTCCACTGGCTTCCTCCTGTGACCCCCCCAGCAGGACCCCCATAGCAGGACCCCCACAGCAGGGACCCCATAGCAGGATCCCCCCAGCAGGATCCCCATAGCAGGACCCCCTAGCAGGACCCCCATAAGAAGGAGGCATCTCCCTTCGCCTCCCAGCAGGTGTTCGTGCCCAGACCCACCCTCCGTCTCCACCTGGGCACTGGTGGGCCCCAGGGCGCACCGGGGGCTCTGTCCCCTGACTTGGGACAAGAAGGCAGAGAACTGAGAGCCCTTGAGTGAGCTTGTCCCTGAGCTCTTTCCTGTCATCCAGCACCCAGAAGGGGTTCCTTCAGGGGGACGATGTGGGACAGTTCCCAGAAGTCCCTGCTTCTGTGGGGGAGTCACGCACAGGTCAGGGTGATCGGCTGAGCCCCAGGGAAGGGGGTCAGCGAGCCCAGCTGGACCCTGCTGAGCTCAGGTGACTCAGCTTCGGGCTCTGTGGGGTCCCCTGGGCCACCTCCCCAGGGGACCTGGGTGACGCAGTGACCCTGGGCAGGGGAGACGCGGCCCTCCCTGCGGAAGGGGGAGGACAGGGGAACGTTTCTGAGGCCCTGAGCCCCGATCAGCTTGCAGATGCCAGTGCCGGCGCAGGTCTCCTCTGCCGTCCGCAGGGAGGGTGAGTGCGGCTGTGCACCCAGGGACCCAGGGACCCCTGTCCCTTTCCCCAGCAATTCCTCCCCTGCTGCCCCCTTCTTCAAGGGTCAGCTCAGGGGCCACCTGCTCCAGGACAACGGACTGTACCCCAGCGGGGGGAGACAACCTCTCAACCCCCACAACACGCCCTGTTTATTCTAAACACGGGCAACTGGGTGACTGTATTGTCGTGGAGGAAGCTCTGTGGTCACCTCCTCCCTCCCTTGGGTGTGGGATTGTGGGACAAGTTAGTCACAGCTCTTAGAGCCTCCTGCAAACATGTTGTCAGCGAGTGTCGGGCAGGAAGCTGTGGCCGGAGGAAGGGCTGGACCCCTGGGGACCGGGACTGACCACAGGACCTTTTCCTTCTCCTTGAAGGAGAGGCCCCTGCCCACCCCCCTTTATAGCTGAGGAAAAATGAAGGTTGATGTGGGAGGACAGCTTCCTGGGATACCTGAAAGCCCAAAGGATGGGAACAGGAGTTTGGGGAACTCCCTGCCGTGCTTTTCAGACTGGGTTTAGCCCCCGCTCCATGGTGAAGCCTAGGGCTGAGGAATGTGGTTACACCATCCGGAACGGAAAGCTTGCATTTCCGTGCCGTTCCTGATCACACACCCCGCCGGCAGGCGCTGAAGTCACCTCTGCGACAGACTGGCATCCCGTGCTGGCCTCAGCCTCAACCTTCATGGGCCAGTTAGCAGAAGGCCTATTTCAACATCGCTTCTGGCTTCTTCAGTCTCCTGAGGACCAAGGAGGGGTGATCCTGTAGGTTATTCTACCGTCTAATTGACTTAACAACAATACTGATACGGACAAAGCACCACGAGCAGCTTCCTTGTTAGCCCAGAAATACTCCCAAACACAGACACCATTCCGGAGGGAAGAGAGAACGAATACCTCCCGGCCTTCCTTCTATTTGAACACCCTGCCAGTCCACGGAGTGCGAATGCATGGTTACTATTGCGTGAATAAATGCTGTAGAGCATCGTGATGCGGTGGGTTTTATCAACAAAGATTATGAACATTGTTTAGAGTTCAGGCAGCTTGGCAGATGTACGGGGCCTGTCCTGAAAGCACTGGCCATGCAAACTGTTTGCATTATATTGATATTGGCTCGGTACCTGCAGCCCAGACCTGGTGATCTGGGTACCGTGAGGAGTAGCATCGCTGGAAAGTCTTTTCGGCCAAAAGTGCCTCACGGGAGAGCTCAGGTCCGTCAGGCTGCTCATCCGTGCGGGCTCCTGCGGGCGCGGGCGGTCGCGCCCAACCATGACCCTGCTTGTACTTCCGTTTGCTCATGCCACTCAGTGTGTGCCCGGACAGTGTGCTCATGTGTGTGTACGTCTGCAGGCACGCTGTGTGTGTGCTTCTGCTGACACATGCACCTTCACGGGCCACAGGGGAGGGGTCGCTTCCGGAGTCTAGCACGTGGTCTGCATCCTGTCGGGGAGCCAGGACCCCGCCCCGGGACAGATCACGCTGTCCCTTAAACACATGTCAATGGACACATTTAGGAGGTTCCGAAAATACCCTCAAGCTGGGCAGAATTTTGTGACAGTTTTG
This sequence comes from Noctilio leporinus, assembly GCA_004026585.1. NCBI lineage: Eukaryota > Metazoa > Chordata > Mammalia > Chiroptera > Noctilionidae > Noctilio > Noctilio leporinus. Next base: position 105,973 of record PVIW01003579.1, on the reverse strand, counting down.
TGGAAGTGGTCATAGTTTTCATCTTATTTCCAAAGGAACCTGTGACGCAGAAGTGGTTAGAAGCCCACATCTCTGAGAGATTAAGCAAACCTCTGGTTCACTAGACTTAACCTTGGGCCATGCTTGGTGGGACGGTGGGAGATCCTGTTCTCCACTCCGTGGCCAGCAGCCGTCCGAGGGAAAATGTTGGACGAGCTGAGCTCCAGGCCAAAGGCCTGGGCCAGGGTTGTCCCCTGGAAGGGGACACCAGCCTGCCCAGCATGTCCAGGGCCCTGGACCATTCCCACCCGAGCTGTGGGGTCAGAACATCAGACACTTCACTGGGGGACAGGGCAAGGCATGTCCTGGTCACTTGGGCCATTGACTTCATCTGTCATAGTCAGATTGTCTTGTAAACAGCCTTTGCTGACCCCTGGGAGGACAGCGAGTGGTCAGAACTTGGCTTGCGCCGGCCACATCTGCCTCACCCTGGGGCGGGTACGGGAGGTCATGAGGAGCCCTGAGCTGAAAAGCATCCTGGGGTTAGGTCATGCACATCCCCATGGGGCCTCGTGAGCTCACAGCTGGACACACGCGCTGGACCACTGCGTGCACGTGGCCCGCAGTGCAGGGGAGGCCAGGCCCAGGGCAGTGAATCCAAGGGTGCCTGAATCCCCTCCATCTGCTCAACTTGTCCCCGGGGTCCTCCCCGGTTCAAAAGGGGTCACGGACTCACTCCCACTGTCTTGGTGGCCCGGATCAGAGTTTTCTGTTTATACTAAAATGGCTTTGTCTTGGCTCCTGACCGACCCTGAACTCACTCCTTCGGTCCCTGGTCTGCCCCTCGCCCTTGGGCTTCTCTCCCTGCTCCTGCTTGGTGGACCCGCGTCTGCCTGCCCAGGCCCCGGCGCCGTCCGTCAGGACCTGCAGCTGCAAGTACCAGGAGGGGACTCGAGCTAACTAAAGCACAGTTGCGTTGTATAGGGAAACTGTAGCCTGTCTCCCGAAGTAGAAAGAGCAAGAGCCAGCACTTGGGTGGGGCTTTGGGGAGCAGGCGCTAACGGGCAGGTTCTTCGGGGTGCAGCCCTCGCGGTGAACAAGCCTGAGCTGAGCCACGTCTGACCTTGAGCCACTCCACTTGGTGGTCAGGTGTCAGAGAGAATCGATTCCATCTGTTTTGGGTCTTGTCCCCACGTCTAGGGTGTAGTGGAAATGGAAGAGGGTGGGTCCCCAAAGGAAGGTCACGGTCCCGTTGGGTGTCTATCACCAGGCCACAGGCAGGACGCAGACACAGTGAAAAGACCACGTGCACCCCCAGCCCGGGCTAGGGCGCTGCTGAAGGTCCCCTCAGTGCTCTCAGCTGACCATCGCAGGCTCGGACCGAGAACAAACCTCCCCTGGAGCCCGTCTGCGCCAACCTGTCACGCAGGGCGGGCGCGGCTGATGGATGTTGTTTGTACGAACTGACCATTGGGTCATCTTGCAGCCGCGCTCCAGCTATTGTCCCACAGGATGTGAGATAACAGTGGCATGTTTCAGGAAGGGCGCGTCTCCAACAGGGTGTCATTTCGGCCGGGAATGAGATAGAAGGAGAGAGGGTGTGAACAGAAACCTCTGGAGCTCAGCTTCTCTTCAAAGCCCAGCAAGACACGGGCCAAGGTCAGCTGTGAACGGTAAGGCTGTCCACCCTGCACCCTAGACCTTATCTCACTGTGCCTGACGTGGCATGTGCGTGTGTCCCAGGGTATGCGGCCATTTTTTCCATGACAACGTTTCTTATTCCTGTCTGTGTCCAAGAGATCAGCAGAGTGATTGGCACATAGTGGTCTTTGCCAAAAGCACTTGGAAGTCTCGTAACCCTGGTATGGCTGCCTAAACGGGTAGAGCTACATGAGGGAATATCACGCAGACACAAAAATCATGTTTTATAGATTCAAAGAATAATCGTTCAACATTTGTTTAAAAAGCAACGCTGAGGGTGGAAATGACAGCACCTGTAATAGTGTCAGCCATGAAAAGCAATCAATAAATAAGCTATGTTATTCCTGCGAAACGATATTTATTTGTAAATAAGCACACACCTGTATTTATCATCTTTTGAGTAAGAGACTGAAGGTAGGTTGCGTCAGTTGGATATCCTCTGCTGAAGAACACACCATGGGAAAAAAAAATCACTTCTGGATTTATTATAGCTTTACCTGTTAAAAGGTGAACGATGAGTGTAGAGAGAGCTCATTTCCATGAACATGAAGGAGGCAGAATTCGCTAGCAGAACACACACGGTACTGAACCATAAAGGAAAACGTCAGATTTGCATAACGTTCAACACTGAGAAGCAGAAATGCAAGCCGCAGAGCAGAGGGCACGTTTGGGTGACGTCTGCCCACAAAGGCTTTGCAGCCAGAATGCCAAGGGAACTGCTGAAAATCCACTTTTTTGAGAAGAAGGAGCTTAGCAAGAAAGTGGGCCACCCCACGTCAGCCGTTGGCGGGAAGTTCTGCTCTTAGCACTTGCCGGCTTTGTCATGTGCATTATACTTAAGCATTTGTATAAAAAAAAAATAAAATTTTTTTTATAAGCCCTGGAAGGCGCGTCAATAGTTCCAATGGCTGGGTTCTGCTTTCCCCTCCACACCCACGTTTTCTGCCACGGCCAGGGCGGCGCTGCCGCTACAGTCACACACTTTCGTTCTTGATTTCGGCTGGGCTTGTTTGCGCCAGCCCGGGCCCTGTGATGTGTCACAGCCGCTGGGGAAGGGTGGCCTGCGGGGTGGAGTGCGCAGCAGCGGGTTCCTGTCCCCACAGGAGGCGCCCCTGAAACCACAACTCACGGGCACAGGGCACGTCTGCAGGAGCCCCTTGGTTCCGAGGGGCATGGCCACGTGCCTCTCCAGCCGCCACCTGTCCCAGTCCAGGCTCTGACCACATGGGAGCATCCGGGGGGCAGCCCACCCCAAAGCCCAGGAGGGTGTCTCCTTTGCTCACTTCTGCTCTTGAGCAGGAGTCCTGAGCTGTCCTATAGGCACCGGAACGTGAGGAGGAGAACTTGGCAGCAGCCCACATCCACTGCCTTCCATTCTCGACGCACAGAGGACAGAGCTCCGGGCTGGTGGAGCCATGACCCCGCCTAGGGGACCAGGACAGGGGCGTGTGCCTACGGCAGGGTTTGCCCTGGGCTGGGACAGGGGCCATGCTGCCCCAGAGCTGGGGATGGAGCCGCCACCCCCCAAACTGCTGACCAGGCAGGGAGGGGGCAGGGGACATCGGGGAACCCAGGATTCCCCCAACCTGTGCGAGGGCTTTCGGAAGAATGGTTGTCTGACCCCAGGCTTTTCCCAGCCCAGATGTGGAATTTATCACTTTGGAAAGATGGAAAGAAAGGCCACAGTGGGCTCTTTTCTTTCTCCAAACGCCCTCCAAGACCCCTTTGAAGAAAACTGTGCTGGACACCTGCCTGCTCGGCCGGCCTTCTGTAAGTACTGGGGTGGAAACATGGACAGGCAGACGCCCTGGCCTCAGGCCTCCCCTTTCCCGTCTCGCTGGCTCTTAGCCCCTGTGTCCTGGGAGAAGCCCTCAGCGGTGGCAGCGGCGGGTGCGGGTCCCCGTGGCCGGCTGGGAGGCGGGCGGGCACACCCTGAGGTCCGCTGAGGCCTGGCTTGGCCAATGGCTCCCGCCAGACGGTTGGAATGGCAGTGCCACATGGTCCCAGCGGAGGGAGAGGCCTGGGGAGTCGGCAGGCCACCCCCCGTCAGCTGTTCTCAGCAGGACCGTCCCGCTGGCCTGTACTGGGGCCTGGGAGAGGCAGGTCTTAGCCGAGTGGCCCGGGCGGGGCAGGGAACGGTTTTGGTGGGAAGGATTGCTGTGTGCGGCCTGCCTTGCTGTTTCCTCCCGTGACCTCTTCCTTCAAAACACGGCCTTGTCCAAGGTCAGGGGAAAACTGCCAGGAGAAGCTCAGGAGCCTCCTCTCGGCAGGCCACCCGCCCCCCTTCAGGCGGAGAAAGCCCCTTGGAGGGCCGCGGGGCGTGGGCGCACGGGAGGAGCTGACGGAGCCCAGGGTCCTGGCTGGGGGACATCACGTGTTCCAAGGGGCTTGGATCCCTCCCCTGTCCCACCTGGGATTCGCCAGGGACAAGTGTTTACAGGAGACGCAGCAGAGAAGAGGGCGCCTTATCGCTCCTTCCCACCCTCATCTGCAGGAAGCAGCCTTCTCAGAAGGTGACTGCGTCTCAGCTCCCCGTGGGGGCGGAAACCCAGACTCCCAGAGGTGTCTCCCGCCCGGAGCATGGCCTCCCACGGCTGGGTGTCCAAGGAAGGTCAGAAAGAGGGTCTGAGGCCGCATTGCGACCAGAAGGGGTGAACCATGCGGCACAAGTGACACAGGGTAGGGGCCGGTCACCTCGTGAATGGATGACACCCCTGCAGGCACTCTGGACCAGCGGCGGAGCAGCCCAGCCAGAGTGCCCGGAGGACGGGGTCCTGTCTGGGTGTGACGAGGGTCCAGAGGGGTCAACAGTCCCTTCGATGTGTCAAGGCTGAGAAGGTTGTGGTCAACCGGCAGATGTGGGGGGACGGCTGACAGACACCCTTCGGCCTTTGAGCCAGGACCCAGGATGATCAGCCAGGGGCTGAGCGAGACTCTGGTACTCGGGCCTGGATGTTCGCACCAGCGCAGGTCGCCCCGGGAACCTGCTGCCGGGGGAACGGGCGGCTCTGAGCCCCTGCAGATCAGGATGCTTCCCACTTCCTTCCGAAACCGTTGTCCCCGGCATGCTGTGTGCTCTCCTAACGTTGCAGCATCTGCTTCCCGGGGTGCAGCAGACATGTCGCACGCCTGATCCCCGCAACCTAGGCTCGCGTGCCTCCTGCTTTCCTGGCTCCCCCCTGCAGGACATTTGAAGAACAAGGCGGGTCGGAGAGTTTGGGGAAAAGAGCCATCTTCTTAGAATCTGGCCCCACCTGCATTCCCAGCAACCGTGCTGTTTGCAGAGACCGTCAGCCAAGGGCGAGGTCGAGGGGTGACGGCCTATATTATTGAGCAGAACAGCACCCCAGGGATGTCCCCTTGAAGGGTCAGCTGAAGACGCTCCGTCTGATCCAGTGGGCACACAGTGTCCATGACAAGCCCGGCAGAGGGTGGAGACGAACCCCGACTTTTCACAGCCTAGGAATAGAAATACCAGACTGAGCCAAAGACCGCAGGCTGGTCCCCATTTCACAAAATCCTGAAGGACCAGGAAGATGCTTCTTGTCTCCCAGGTTGCTGAGGGACGCAGCCCTGACACCCGCCCCTGATGGCACTTGGGGCCCTCGATGGGCGGACCCGCCAGGCAGGGCGGCGTTGGCGGGCGGACACGCAACGTGTCCGTCTTCGTGCTGATATTTTCCCGCAGCTTCTCCTATGAAAGGTCGCAGGTGGCTCTTTTTTCTGTGACACAGCCTTGCTGGTGGGAAGCACACGGCACCTTTACGGGATGTTGGGAGAACTTCATTCCCTTTTCAACACGTTACGTGGCATTTCAGAGGCGTTTTCATTGCAACTCAACACGCAAGCGCGTGTCACCCAGGTTCCCCCGACCTTCACGCCAACCCTGACACCGGGCCCTCCCTCGGCGCCCGACCCTCACGCGGGAGCCCAGGACCACGCACGTGGTGGCGGCCCTCGCTGATGCGTGTGCAAGTCTGTCCTCGGCCAGCTGCGCCAGGAAAATGTGTCTCCGGCCCAGAAAATAATGGTTTTGTTTTATTTTTATAGTGGGTGGGTTGCCGCAAGCAAGAAGGGAACTCGGTTTCTGGATCGCTTTTCTCTGGAGAGGAGGCCGCCGGTCCCGCCGCCGCTGTTGACGGCCGTCAGAGCCAAGGAAAAGCAGGGCCAAGTTCAAAAGGACAACTATTTCAGAAAGCAGAATTCAGCAAATTATTTTCAGGAAGAATGCCCACTACCACCGTAATTATTTATTAGGGCTTGGAAGTCTTGGCCAGGGTAACATTACAATAACATAGGAAATGGGATAACGTGAGTGCATCTGGGGAAACAAGAAAAATACTCTCTTCTCAGATGATACCAGCCAGGAACGGACTATCATATCCAACAGCTTACGTGACCGTAAAGGACAAATATGTAAGAACCATAACGTCTCAGCATAGATTCCATCCACAACAGCATTAAAAAATACTGTAAACATAAAAGTGATTTTGAGAAAATATGTAACATAGTAATAAAACCTCCCAGATCAATCAGAAGTCATTAAAGATGATTTATTGGAGGGGAGAAAAATACTTCTAAATGGAAGGATGAAGAATTCAAACGAAATTTTTATCAATTTGGCAAAAGTAGTTTAAAATTCATCTGAAAGAGCAATTGGCTTCGACTTCCGTGAGACAGTCTCAAAAATAAGATAAATGGGGGGAAATGTTTATTGTCCTAGCACATCTTAAAACACATTTTTAAAGAGACGTTAATTAAAACATTAAAGTTTCGGCTGAAGCCCCAAGGCATAGATAAAAAAAATACAATATGTAAGCCTTGAGTTCAAGGTCAGCGCACACAGGCTTGTAGTCAGTCACATGAGGGATTTTATTTTCTCTAACAGCCATGTTAACACAAGTGGAAGAAAATAGGTAACCCTAACTTGACTCGCACATTTTTGTTTAACCCAATAAATACATACAAAATATTGTCACTGCATCAGACCCACCTAGAAAGATGAAAAGACACCTTGCGTTTCTTGTACTCTGTGAACTTTGGGTCCCCCACGCCCTAAGGCACAGCAGCATGGATGGCACGGTGGCGTGTTTTGTACGGGATTGAACAAGTGTCTGGGAAACAGCGTCACTGCACGGGGCGACACTGACCTGCACCACCCAGAAGCGTGTCCCAGTGACACGCCACGGGCCCTCTGACACGATAAATCCAGGTGGAGAAGGTTACAAACTACTTCTAGTAAGTAGATGCGCCAGCAGTAAGGTGCCCAGTGTCACAACTTGAGGACCTGATGGGAGACCTACAAGTCCTGGGACCACACGGCTGGAGGAGGAGGGACAGACACAGGGAAGGTGGAGGACCACTTGCTAAGGCGGACGCCGGGGAAGGCTGCCAGGACTCTGACGCCCAACCACTGAAAGGCGGGGAGACAGTCCCTAGAGCGACTGAGCAGCTGTGAGGAGGGGTCAGTCTTGGTCAAGCGAGGCTTCGCAGCAGAAGGACCCAGGAGCTGGTCCAACTTGAGGTCCAGAAGGGTGTTGGCCCGCGTTGGGTCATCTGTCCGCAGTGGACGGTCCTCACCCACCCGGGGAAGCCCCACCAAGCAGAGATGGAGCTGTGCCCAGGGAGGGCTTCTGGAAGTCAAGGGGACCCCAAGGTGTTGGGGTTTCACAGGGCTCGGTCCTTGAGGCCACACTGTCAGGTGAGAGCTAGGTGGCAGGTGGGCGCTTTGGACGGACAGCCATGGGCAAGGAGGGAGCTCCTGTGGGCTGGAGGGTGTCCCCGCGCTCATGGGCTGACCTCCTACCCTCAGGGCCTGACAATGAAGTCAAAATGAGGACACTAGGATGGACCTAATCCAATAGGACTGGAGTCGTTACAAGAAGAGATGATTAGGACACAGACCCAGAGGGACGACCATGTGAGGACACAGGGAGCAGGCGGCCATCTGCTGGCGAAAGAGAAGGACCTCGGAAGGGACCCGCCCTGCTCCCTCCACCCCCCGATCTTGGCCCTCCAGCCTGAAGAACTGTGAGAAGAGTAATGTCTGTTGTTGCAGCCTCCAGCCTGCGGCCCTTGGTGGGCAGCCCAAGCCGACTAGCACAGAGGCAGAAAGGAGGGTGGGCCGGTGATGGCAGATGCCCACCTCCACCTCCGCGGCTCGGGTGAGCTGCGTGGCCTCCGGAGGTCGGACAGGGAACATCGAGTCCACTAGGGAAGACTTCACACTGGACGCAAGCGGGGACCCAAAGCAACCTATGTGTTTAGTGCGTATCCCAAATGTTTTGCTCAGGACAGGCTTATTCTAAACAACTATTTGTTTAACTGAAATCAAATGGCCACCTTGTCTTTTTATTTGCTCAGTTGGACAGCCCCAGCCAGGCACAAGGGAAGGGCCGGCAGGTCTAGCGGGAGGTGCAGGGACAGCAGAGGAGGAGCTGAATGAGCGCTGCTGACAGGGGGCAGAAGGGGACGGGCGGGGGGCTCCCCAGACTACGGGGACCTTACAAAGTCGGAAGCGAAAGACGGAATTACAATGACAGAGCAAACCGGCTTAACTGCATGGGTATTTAACTCAAATGAAAAAAGGTAAGGGAACATCATAGACTTCGAGAAGCATACGGACAACGCAAAGGAGTCGGTATAAATGTAAGCGCTTCATTCTCACTCTTCGGAGGCAGACCAGGGGCAGGGGTGCTGCGCAGTTGGCCCAGAAAGATGCCCAGGGCCGCAGCAACTTCGGGAACGTGCTCTGTCTTTTTCATATGTTTAAAGGGAGGTTTAAATAATTAAGAACCAATGCTCACCCCTTCGAAGAGGAACTTAAAAACACAAGGACAGCACTTTCTGAGGCTAAGAGAAGAATGTGGTTCCGCCCAAAACACCCTTCCTGGCGGTGGACACAGCCAACGTGCTGCCCTTTCATCCGAAGGGTCATAAATCAACGTCAGGAAGGAAGAAAATGATACTGTACTGCATTAGCCCCTTATCATAACTCTAAAGGCATAAATACGTGTGAACAATGAATGGGTGGAACATGGTCAAAGAAAACGCATTTGAGGTGAGTCCGTTTTCCTCTTTCAAACTTCCTCTTGAGTCACGGATAAGCGCACTCTCCTTTTACAACAACACGTTTCACAGTAAGAAGCCGTCCCACCTTTGCTCACGAGGGTCATGGAGGACGGTTACTGAGCCAATTCCACCTGGCACGTTACGTGAGAACCTGGAGCTGGTCGGCCCCGGGGGCGTCTGGAAAATTCCCGCTAGATTTCTTTCGACTCGCCGTCTGTGTCCGCAGGGTGATTGCTGGCTGTTCAAGTCTTTTAAACAGCTACTCAGAAGCTCTGAGCGATTTTTCTCTAACAGGTTGCATGTGCTGTAGGGTATTTTAACAAAGAACCGTTTTCATGGAACGAGAGTTGTGTTCACGCCGTTAGTTTTTTAACTGGTATATTAATGCCCCTTACCACTCACTCTTCTCTGTCCCCTCCCGACCCAGCACCTGGCCGGAGACGCGGTCGGCTGGGAGCTCCAGGAGGTGTCCGTGCGCTGGTTCCGGAACAGGTGACATGGGTCATGGAGTCAGAGGGACCAAGACACTTCATTGAACACCTTTGACAGTGGGCCAAGGGGACTCCATCACTGCTTGCAGGATTTCTTCCTTAAAAACAAAGACGTCACGTTAACATCACGAAGCACTGGGCTCCCGGCTGCCACAGCGCTTTTCCCACTGCTAACGGGGGAATAAGGCACCACCCGTGGGCCAGCCAGTTCAGCTGCCGTGACGAGGGAGCCCAGGCTGGGGGGTGTCACAGCACAAATTCACTGTCTTCCCGCCTCTGATCACATGAGGCTCCTGGTCTGGGCACGCCCAGAACATTGAGTTAGGACTTCCCTCCATATCTTGGCCTTCAGCCGGGCCTTGTGGCCTGAAGCCACCTCTACCTGAACGCACAGGGGCTGCCAGGCCACATGTTCCCTGGGTCTGGGGCCTTGTTCACATTCCTTATGCTGCCACCACACACCTCCGTGCCCACACTGCCAGCTGGCCCGGGCCTGCCCAGCACACAGCCTCCCTCTCACGGGACCCCAGGCTGCCTGGGCATACAGGGTGACCCAGCACGGCTTGCAGCCACACTCACCTTCCCAAGTGCTCTCAGTCTAGGTGAGGCCCCCGGGCCTCGCACACACTTGACGTTTCAGCTGCACCCAGGACCAGGTTTGAGCTGCAGGTGTACAAGGGGCAGCCGCACCCCCTTTCTGGAGCAACTGACAGCCCATGGGCAGGTCCTTAGGGTCCCTGGCTCCCTACTTTTGCATCAGGACGTAAGGCAGGTTCCCCCCAGGTTGAGCCTCTCAGGGTGTCTGCACTGTTGGGCCCTACGCTGTGGGTCCCTGTCGAGTAGGTGGCGAGGGTGACACCTCTGGAGACGTGCACGTTGGTGAAGCAAAGCCACGCCTGTTGGCTACCAGCCCTGTGGAGACAGACTGAAGGACAGTCTCCCGGGGTTAGACGGAGCTGGCAGCTCAGTCCCGTGTCACTTGGCTTTTCCTAGGTCGGTCCCCAGCTGGGACACGGCACCCTTGGGTCGCCTGCCACCTTCTCACCCATGACAAGAAGCTCATTACGCAAAGACAGGGTAGGTGACCTGCAGAAGGGCCACCAACACTTCAGAGCGCTGGTTTGTGTCTACAGACGGAAGGCAGCTTTCTGAGACCCCGCTGGCTCTGCTCTCACGTGTGGTTGCTGTGGGCACTGGGTCCTGAAAAAACAGGGCGACGGACACGAACCCCAATCCTGACCTGGCAGGGGCCCCCCAGCAGTGCTCTCAGGGAAATTCTAGCCTGATGACTTTCGTGGAGGGGGTTTCAAGAAGCAACCTTCCCTGCGTCCAGTTTCGACCGCAAGACGACCTCCATACCAACCGAGTGACAAGGAGAAGAGTTGTCTCTGTAGGACGCCTTCCAAAATGCGAAAGCTCCGTTCACGCTAAATAATTACTTTTGAAGGTAAAGTCGTTGAGTCCCTGGGGATACATCCCACCACTAACCCACCCCAGGGACCCCCAGTGGACTCGGGGTTCAGCAGCCAAAAGTCAGGGGGCTTCCTCTAGAGCTAAGACTGGTCACACAGGACACCTGCTCCTCATTTTCTGGGACAGAACACCCCCAGACCACCAAAAGCAAGAGAGCAGAAAATGAGTCCCCCTTCATTTTGACACTTCAATAGAAGTGTCAAACTTCTATTGACACATGCTATCAATACGAGAAACTATCAACACAATTTTTTATTACTAATCAACCCTTTAAGCTAGTCCCTAGTTGTGGGGGTGGGGCAGAAAGAGCTAAACTTCTTGTCCCTTAAATGCTGATAATGTCAACAATTGCTTTTGTCTTTCCTGGAAACCAATCAAACTGCGTCCCTCAGATAAAGTCCTTCTGGGCTGGGTCTCTCCCTGAAGGTCACCCTGCAGGCGTCCCTCAGATAAAGTCCTTCTGGGCCGGGTCTCTCCCTGAAGGTCACCCTGCAGGCGTGAGAGCGCTGGGCTGGCTCCTGGGAAGTCCGCCTGGAGGGGAAGAGCTGAGGTCCTTGAGTACAGGATTTTCTGGTGGCTGGTCAGTGACCTCTGTCCCCCCAGCTTCTGTGGGCCTGGCTGGCATTTCCAACTCACACCCAAGGTGTGGACCGCAGCCTGGTCAGTGGGGGCCAGGAGGAGCTCAGGGTCTGTTAACAACTTCCCGGTCACTTGGCGGACGGAGAGCGTCCACGACAGATGAGGGCACCTGGCAGGCGAGGCCCAGGGCTGGCCGGGGAGATGGGCTCCGCTTGGGCCGGTATAACCCACCCTCCTCTGAGCTGCCCGAGAGCTTCCCGTCACTCTGGTGCCCTGGGGTGGGGGTGGCAGCGGCCCACTCCGTCAAGATGCACCCGGACACACCTTCCAAATGAACAAACTGGGGGGAAGGGGACACGCGGAGCCCGTGATGATGGGCGGGGCTGCTGACGGAGCCCTGAGGGGTTGCAGAGCTGGCTGGGAGCCGACCCAGGTGGCAACCGCCTCCAGCGCGTCCCTCCCCGTGACATCGGCGGCTCTCGTGGTCCAGCCCCTCTCCGGTGTCCTTCCTGAAGGCAAGTCCTCGGGGCAGAACGTGGGGCAGGGGGTGAGCCGGCAGAAAGGCGTCTCTTTCCCAACATCCCGGCTCTTTCAGAGCCCCTTTTCCTCCTCGCCAGCCCGGCAGCCTGGATGGGACGCTCACACGGGAGCCTGACAGAGCCTGGCCTCCTCTGGAAGCTGCTGCCTCTCGTCCTCTGTCGCCCCAACCGCCCCGGGGGGCCACGAGAGGCTGCTCACCTATAGGTCAGCAAGGCCCCCAGGGGTTGGAGGAGGAGAGACAAGAACACCCTCCACTTCCTCTTCTAACACTCACCCGGAGCCCTGGTGGTGGCCCAGTGGATAAGGCCCCAGCCTGCAAACCCAAAGGTCGCTGGTTCGATTCCCAGCCAGGGCACGTAACCAGGGTGCAAGCCAGGTCTCCAGCCAGGTCCCCAGCTGGAGGCAGGTGAAAGGCAAGTGAAAGGCAACCATGTATGGATGCCTCTCTCCCTCTCTGCCTCTCTCCCTTCCCCTCTCTCGGGAAATAATAAAGAAAATCTTTAAAAATTAAAAATTAAAAAAAGCTCACCCTGGGGTCCCAAGTGAGGGTGCCCTGAGCTGGGGTCACTACTGCTTATGAAATGTGAATGTCTGTCTCCCCAAACAAGGAGCCTTGGCCCAGGGCCCAGGGGGGCTTTGCTCCGTACCCCACCTTTGGGCAACATGCCCTTCACCTGCCCCTGCCCCTCACCACCTCTGCAGCCCACTCAGCAGGAGGCTCTTATGGGCCCAAGGGGTCCCAGGCAGCAAAAGGAACCTTTGGGGCAAAATCTTGTGCTTGGGGGAGACGGACATGGCTTTCCAGCCCCTCCCCAGCCTCCCGCCAGGAGACCAGGGCCCAGCCCAGCCCCTGCGGGCGAGAATGCTGCACGCACACCCGCAGGACGTAAGGACACCCCGACTCTGCCCACAGAATTCCCGGCCAGCCCCCTCCCCTGACCCCGGCCGGCTCTCAGGGCTTCTCGCTGTCCACCTCACACAGCTCCACCCCCGTGGCTCTTCGCCGTCTCGAATTCTTGGAGCTGAGGTTTCACCGGATCCCCGTCTTTCCCTCCATATGGGTTCAGTCACTAACACGGCAGATGCCTGCACCTCTCATTTCTCTCCCTGATCGGAGGCAGATGTTGGCGTCCAGCTCTGCGCGCTCACAGCTCAGCCCCCCGCCCCCCGACCTCCGCGTGACTCTCACGGAAGCCTGCGATGGTAGGTCTGGCGGGTGCGGGCCCACCGCGCGTGCTGCCTGACGTCACTGCACCGGTGTCACTCTTCTGGGTGGCGTCACCGCACCACGCAGCGCACCGTGCTCTGGCCTGGCTCCCGGCTCTTCCCGCGACAGGGGGACGCCGTGGAGCTCCGGGTGAGGATGCTGGGCAGCCAGGGTGGACGAGGCCACCCTGAGGTGACAACTGCCCCCTGCAGGGTCTGCAGTGTGATACGGCAGGGCTGAGCTGCCCTCTGTGGCTGGGTTCAAAGAAGGAGCATTCCGAGAGGGACCACCACTGGGGGAGGGGACTGCGGAAGAACAGCAGGGGGCATTGTTCTCTGGGGCCCCTGAAGTCTCAGAGGACCCCACAGAGGGACCAAAACGCCACCCAAGTAATCAATGCGGAAATACAACATACACATAAAAATGTGCCAATGGCATAATATACAGCTTGATGGAGTTCCACAAGCTGAACGTACCCAGGTACTCGGCATTCAGGTCCAGAAACGAACCATTTGCAGGACCCAGAGGGCCCGCTGTGCCCTCTCCCCACTCCCGCCTCACCCAGGACAGCGACCCTCCTGACACCTCATAACATTCCTTCTTTCTGCAAGACGTGTTTCAGCTTTACACGGATAGAATGAATGGGTCACATCCCTGGTTTCTTTTGTCAAACTTTATGTTTGCGCGTTTATCCATATTGCTGTCATCGCTGTTTATTTACTTAGGATGTTCTCTCTGTTACTCTGAACACATTTTATCAATCTCTTCAATTAGTGGGCGTTTGCTTAGTTCTGCTCCACACTTGCCCTATGGCCGGGGGTGTCCCCGAAATACGATGATTTCAACCGTAAAATGGGGGTAATCATAGTCCTACCACACGAGATGCCGTGACAGACCACAAAGCTAAGTGCCAGGCACAGGGAAGCCTCCTGGGAGCCTTAGCTGTCATCAATACTGGAATCATCATTGTCATGGTCACTGCCATCGCTGTCATGTCATCATCGTTGTCCCGTGATTCTTGGGTCCCTGTTTTGTGACCTTCCGTTGCGCAGTGTTTCTGCCTCCAGAAAACAGAACTAGTGACGATCTCTTCCTATGGCTTTTGGAAGAATAAGAGAGGCGAACGCTGGTTTCCTTCAGAATTCCCGAACTCTGCCGCCCTTGAAACAAAAATTTTAAAGGGAACATAGGAAAGAGGGGCTGGGAGAGGGAGGGAAGCAGGGACATCTCTAGACACAGCCATGGAACCTCCAGGAGGTAGCGTTTCTGAGGTTACCCCCTGGCTGGGTCCCAGGACCGCTCTCTAAGGGAGACCTTCTTAACCTCAGTTTGCAAATGAGTAAAAGAAAGCTCAAGGGGACCAGGGAATCCCCCGCAAGATCAGGGGCCAGTAAATCACGGGCCCCGGGAGCCGAGGCCCAGCCCCGCGCCTCCCCAGGCCGGCCCTCCCTGCAGCATCCAGGCTGCTCTAAATCTGCGGGCCGCACCGGCACTGCCGCGCGTCCGAAAGCCAGGAGTTAATTCCCGTGCCCGGGGGAGGAGGGAACCACAACGCATCCTCCAGCCCCTTTTCTGTGCATCCTCCCTTCCACCTGGTGCAGAGCTATAAGTCAATCTTCCAGCCACTAAGCTCAACTCCCGGGGCGCTCCTAGGAGGCAGGAATTCCAGCAGTAAATAGCAGAACCGTTAGACCAGATTAAACTTGCCAGAGTGATGTGAGCTGAGCGGAGGAACACCGACTGACCCCCTTGAACGGCTGCGCTATCAGCCGACGGTAACATAACCTTGCCGCGGGCTGTTCAACACGTGGAGCTCGTGGTAGGAAGGAGCAGAGCCAAATTCGAACATCCACGGGGGGTGCGGACAGGGAGCCGGGCTTAATCTACTTCTCATTTTCTTCTTGCTGCCCGCACCCCGTCTCTCTCTCTCAGTAAACTGAACACGCAGGAATCCCGATTCGGCCACGTGGCTAGGGAAGGTGACAGTGCCGTTGCTGAGCTTACACACAGATTGTGACGGGGGGGAGACAGGAGGGGGAATCCGGAGACTCGGGGGGGCCATCGCAGGCACTGGGAAGCGACATGGTGTCCACTTTCACTCCCTCCTTCTTGTAACAGCACATGTTTTGGGGGACTGGCGTTTCCCAGGGAATTGATACCATTTTTAAAGACATCCCAATGTGGGTGAGCCCACGGGAGTGCGTTCTGCTCCGACAGAAGCAGCTGGGCTCCCCCGCCTGTCCCGGGCCCCCCCGAGGGCCTCTTCCGTTCCGTAACAACGGAAACAAACCTGAGCAAACACCGCACCCCCTGGTCTAGTCTTGCTTCTCCCGTTTCCCTTTGTCTCGGGAGCAGTGCAGGTGCTAAGGTGGCATGGTCATGAGCCGGTCGCCTTCTCGCGGAGGGAGAAAGGCTGGATCCGGCAGCCCGGCGGTGGCTTAGTGGGGAAGTGATTCAGACACAGGGGCTGCGGCCGGAAGACGGGCGGCCCTGTTGCGTCCCTGCACGGCCGGCGTTCGGTATCGCGACCGGCACCGTGCGTGACAATGACCTGGCGAGGCGGAGGTTGACCTCGTCTTGTTTCACAGCCCTCGGCCAGCCGCCCACCCCTCACGCCTGCCAGGGCTGTGAGCCGGGCCGGCGCTGCTCGGGACCTCCCTCCCGGTGTCCTCTCCCTCCCGGTGTCCTCTCCCTCCCGGTGTCCTCTCCCTCCCGGTGTCCTCTCCCTCCCGGTCCTCGAGGCTCAAAAGGCCTTTCTCAGTCCGTCTATGGAACACGCTTCTAAAATCCAAACTTGCGCCACTTTACGGGTCACGTCAGCCTTTGTTCCGTAGACTTAATGTCGGTTCTGCTGACAGCTGCAAGAGGAAGACTTTAGTTGAGGAAAACCAATCAGCAACAGAGGGTGGCAGCTCTCCCTTAACCCTTGACTTGGTGGGATTATTCAACCCTTGGGTGGCACCTTGGTTCCACTTCCCTTTAGTAAAATGTGTAGAAGCTGTCCACCCGCCCGAGGACCTCTGTTCAGCGGTAGATTCATCCAGAGCCCGGGAAGCAAGCCTGTTGGTGCTATGGGCGCGCGGTGGGCACACTAGCATTTGAACACTCTCTAGAAATATCCCTGGGCACGTTCTAAGACTGTCCCCACACGTGGTGGAGGACACAGTGGGCAGAGAGGAGCTGGGTAAGTAAGTAAGGGTCACTGGACAAACTCACCCCACAGAGCGCTCCCCGAGGGTCCAGCTGCTGTAGGAACAGCTGCAAAGGGATGTCCACCAGCACAGGGGAGGTGACCCAGGTGCACAGGTGAGGTGTGCACAAGTGAGGTGACCCAGGTGCACAGGTGAGGTGTGCACAGGGGAGGTGACCCAGGTGCACAGGTGAGGTGTGCACAGGGGAGGTGACCCACGTGTATAGGTAAGGTGTGCACAGGTGTGAACTGTGCAGGTGAGGTGACCCACATTACAGGTGAGGTGTGTAAAGCGAAGTGACCAAAGCCAGCAACACCTTGCCCTGATCACCTGCGTGGGGACACAGGTCTGGGGAAGCAGGCAGGTAGCAGTGTCCTTGTCCTTAGAAAACAAGACCTCCCATGTTCTCTGAGGGATTCTGAAGATGAGGGGCTGGAACCCCCGCCCCTCCATGCAGTCTGACATCACCCTTGAGCGATGCCTGCCTGGCTGCCCCAGCCAGGCCCTGAGACGGGGAGAGCCCCCCACTGGAGCCCCTCAGCACGGGGGAAGGAGGCCCATCCCCGTGTCAGCAGCAGGGAGTCGGAGCGGAGGGGCCGGTCCCACCGGACAGCAGGCAGGGCTGCCCTCCCACCTGTCAGCGCTGATGGAGAAACTGAGGGACCCCAAGCAGATGCAGGAACGGACACTGAAAATGGGAAGTGACCCTGCCCCAGTGTCCTCCCTACCCTGTTCAGGAAGGGGGTGTTCCTTCTCTTGCCCATGTCCCTGGCCTCCTGAAGGGTCTGAAGGCCCCTGTGAGGGCGAGCAGGGGTGTGTGGGGCCTGACAGCCCCGGGGGCCTGGCACAGCGCCGGTGCCCCTGGCTGTGGGGCGGGGCCCGGGGCCTGGGTGGCAGCTTCTCACCCAGAGTTCTGGCTCCAAATGTCCTTGCCGACATTCGTGACCTGGTACAGCTGGGGGGCTAACGGCCTTCATCCCGCGGTGACCAACAGAGGAGCCCCCCTTCCGCGGGGAGGCCCTGGCATCTCTTCCTCACGTGGGCAGCGAAGGGAGACTTGGTCCTAATGCCGGAGAAGCAGAGGCGCCGGCCGTTATTCAAGTGCCTCGTGGACCCAGCTTGGGGCCCAGGGCAGCCGGGGTGTCCCCCGAGATGTAGACTCCGGGGGAGCCCTGCCACCCCCGCCACTGGGCCTACGCCCCTGGGGAATTTAGGACAATATCAGCCTCCCGGAGGCCAGGCCAGGCCAGGGCGCGACCCACCACGGTCACATGTCCCTGTCAGAGACCACGTGCTGGGAGGTCGGGCCCTGGTGCCAAGTGTGTCCCTCCCGGAGAGGCCAGAGCAACTGAGAGGGGCTGATTCCCACCCATTCTTGGAGGCGGTCATGACCTTGAAGAAAGCAGGGTCAGCCCTTGCCAAGGGTGTTTGATAAAAAGATGTCCTTAAAGTGACACCTCTTAGAAAATGCCGCCACGAGTGCTGTGGGGAAATGTCACCGAGCCCAGAGTGGCCCTTGCCACAGTCCTGTCACCGTGGCTTTGAAGCGGCCGCGGTGTCTGCTCCAGGTGGACCGGGCTTCCTCACCTGGAATTGTGTTTCCGCGAATGTCTCTCTCTCTCTCTCTCTGTCTCTTTTTAATTTTGGAGGAAGACACCCTCTTCGGAGCAGCAGACCCTGGGACAGCAGCAACCCGCCGCGACCAGCTGTGTACTTTGGAGAACACGGCTCCTTGGTTGACCGCGCTTCGCCCCAGGCACATGTCCACCGTGTTCGACCAGGTCACTGTCAGCCAGTCATTGGTCAGGCCACGGAATGCGCAGCACCCGGCCAGGTCTGCCGGGTGACCCTGTTGGTGGCAGCGCCCCAAAGCCAGCCCAGGACGCGACCTCCGCCTGCCGACCAGCAAAGGGAAGGTGGCGGCACCTCCTCCGGTCCGGGCCCCCTCCGCACGCACCCCCAACCACCAGCAGCCCCTCATTCGTGTAAGAAGCTGCCGGGGCCTGTTTGGCACGGCCGCTGGAAACGGAGGAGGGTGGGGACCAGGGATAAGCGGAGCTCAGGCTTAATTAAAAGCACATTCGGGAAGGCTCGGCCTGGCAGGGAAATGATGACAAAGGCAGTTAAAATTGTACAATCAAGCCATCCTCTCCGGAGAGGTTCCTTCCAGGCCCGGGGGGACGCGGGGTGCCGGGCTCTCTCCTCCAACAGCCCCGCCGCAGCGCGGGGGTGAGCCAAGTGCTGTCCTCTGGTTGCTGTTTTCTTGCAAGTGGGATGTTTTCCCCGAAAAGACCCCACCTCTGCAGCCCTGGGCACGTGCTCAGACCAGCTCCGTCCGGAAAGGAAAGCGGGTGGGTGCGGGGGGGTGGCCGGGTCTCCGAGGGGACCAAGGACTCGGGACCGGCTCTGGGAAGCACGGCGCCCTTCGGAAGAGAAGTCGGGACGGGGAAAGCGCACATCCGGTCGTGACTTTATAGCCTCCTTTGTCTTTTTGAACAAGGAGCTGCCCAACGTCTTGGCGATTCCGCAGGGCAGACCCGGGCCGCTGGGGATCGTGGGGGAGCAGACGTCCGCTGGGCAGAACTTTCTGGCAACTACCCCCGCGCAACCAGGACATGGCAGGCCGTGCGCAGGCCCCTCCCGTGATGTTACGATGGGGTCCTGCAGCGGGGACGGGAGAACGGGACAAAAGTCACATCTGCCTGGGATCCAACGACTCTTTGACTCTGCGTTGTAGAAAATGCCGACGGCCCTGAAGGGTGGAAGACAGCGGTTCTTGCCCGGTTCCTTGTTGGTGTCGGTCCGATTCCGAAGGAGAATCCACCGGATAAAGCGAAAACACGTCCGTGGTCTCCGTGGGTCTTAGCAAGTCCTCCTTCCTCCGTGAGCTGGTCACCTCTGTGCACGGCCAGCATCCTCACTCCCCGCTCCAAGGAGCAGAGTCGGTGGAGGAAGAGGCTTTGTACGTAACCCTGGCATTTCCAGGTGGGGAAGCGGAGATGCTCTTGGCTGTCAGAGGCATTGATTTCCAAGATGGCAGCGTAGGCAGACGTGGCTTTTGCCTCTTCACTCAGCCACATCAAAATGATAACTAAAATGTAGGACAACTGTTAGAAATCGAGCTGAATAGAAATTTGACGACTATGGAATGAAAGAAACCTCACCCATCCAGACTGGGAGGCGGGGCGCGGACGCAGAATGGGCTGGTCCCTCGCCCACGTGTGGGGAATAAAAATCCAGGAGGGACATCTCGGGAGCAAAGAGTCCCAGCCCCACACCAGGTCCCCAGCCTGGGGTCCCAGTGCCAGGCAGATAAGTCCCCACAACTTCTGGCTGCAAAAACCGGTGGGGATTGAGTGAGTGGGAGAAACTTCTGGAGCCCCAGGCAGCTCCTCTTGAAGAACCCACACGCGAACTCCCCTACAGAGCCAGAAAGCTGCTGTCATGTCTGACACCCCAGCAGCCTGGCCAACAGTGTCTGACCCTCCTTGGAGCTCCCCGGAGGCTCCACCCCACCCAACCTAGTGGACCACCCAACGGCTCTTCCGTGAGCTGATCCCGGCTCCTGCTTCACAGCTTCCCAAATCCCCTCCAACAAGCAACTGCTGCCTCACTGAGCCCCGGGCCGGCACCAGCCGCAGCAGCCTAGACTCACAGCTGGGCTTCACCTGGGCATCTCCGAGCCCAGCACAGGTAGCAGCGCCTCAGGTTGCTTCACAGCGCAGGCAGGGTGACCCCGGGCAAAACATAGGAGGGGACTGGCCTTGGCTGCACCACCTGGGACCCCAGGGCCTGTGCACCCCGTGGACAGCTACAGACCACGTCGGAGCATCACCACCTGTCCCTGCCAGCTGGTCCCCCACGGAGGGCGGAGGTTGGTGGTCAGCGGTCACAGCCAGTCCTCGCAGCTGCCTGGCCTGGGGAAATCCCTCCCGTTGACCTGCCAACAGCAACCAAGGCTCAACTCCAAGAGGAGGTGCACTCAGCCCACAGGAAGGGTGCACCTCGAGTACCCAGCCTGGGGGAGGGGGAGGCTGTGCCACTGGCCCTACAGGTCACCTGCTCCATGAGGCCACACAGCCAAGACACGGAGCCAAAGCAGCTCCACCTACTACAGAAACAACCCAGGGAGGCGGCCAAACTGAGGGGACGAAGACTCATGGCTCATATGAAAAGCAGATCAAAACCCCAGAAAAGGGGCTAAATGAAATGGCGATAAACAACCTATCCGATGCAGTTATAAGGTCGCTGGGGGAAATTAGTCAGGACCTCAGCAGCATAAAAAAGATCCAGCGAGAAACGAAGGACACCCTGATTCTTATAACGTGATTCGCTACGTCTGCGAAACAGCAACTCCATCAGAGGCAAAGTATTTTTCGCTTCGGAAATCACCGATTCGGACGGCGTCATTGACGACCTGTGACGTTCTACTCACAGGCACCCCGGCCCGGCGCTCCACCTGGGCTCGCTCGTGCCCGTCTCCCTGGCCTTTGGAAGGTTGATGCCCCAGGACGGAACCGGGGGCACCAGGTGCTGGGCTGCCGGTGCCTGTGGCCAGAGTTGTGCCCGGCGCCGCCGTGGGGAGGCCCGTGGGGAGCACATGAAAGATGGTTCCGTTTCCAGGGTGGAAGGGACCCCATGGGTGAGTCTTGTCCCAGCCCCGCTGAGGACAGCAGCCCGAGTGATCCCAGTAAAACCCAAGTTGAAGCATAAGACGGCGCACCCCCGACCCCCCTGAGGGCTCTCACCCCAACCAGAGTAAACCCACCCCCCAGTGGGACGCGCCCCAGCACGGCTGCACGGACTCCTTGCTGCTGGTCCTCGGAGGGGAAATCTTCCCCTGGGGCATCTGCGGGGCCGGCTGCCTCTCCTCTCCTCAGGAAACCTTCAGTGGGGTGTCCCCCGTGGAAGGGACCCTTCCAACAGCTCCTGTTAAGATCTCAGGGCTCCTTCCGGTTCTCCACCCCTGTCCCCACTCCAGGGTCCCATCGCTCATCTCCCTCCCTGAAAGCAGGCTTCTCTGTCTGGGTCGCTCTGCCTGGCACGGCGTAGGTCTCAGTGACCATTTTCTGAAGGGATGCCTGGTTGGGGGGGTGGGCGGGTGCACAGATGGGAGGGTGGGTGGAGGGGCAAATGGATAGATCCCTTCCCCCAGCTCAGAAACAGGCCCGAGTGCTGCACGAGAAGGACCCAAACGCGTGAACCTGGGGCCACCCGCGGGGACATCCAGGGTTACTCATTTCAATGAAGCCTAAGTTCACAAAATGACAGAGAGGCTGGGAAAAGGCTTTTCGTGGGCACGAACACTCGGCAAGGCGGCGTGCGACCTGTGGGTGACCCAAGGGGATGGCACCCCGCAAGGACAGGTCTGAAAAGAGGTGACAGCGGTCTCCTGCGGTTTGAAGAACATGTCCGTCATACGTCATCCTCCAAGCTTTCTCTGGGACCAGAGCCCCACCTGGAAAAGCCATCGAGAGAGTGGGTGCCCTGGTCCCCCCTCCTCCGTGACGGTGGTCCCAGGCCTGCCGGCTTCCTCTCCGGAAAGCGATGGAACCCTGGAGCAGCACGGCTCTCTCACAGAGCAGCAAATGCCTGCCACCTGCCAGCGCCATCAGACTGCACCTTTCACGCTCCCGGTGTGCCTTGGTGGGTCGCTGCCTCCAGGGTCCTGCAGCTCCTTCCAGCCCCTCGGCCTCTCACGCATCCCTGTCCCTGCCAGTTGCGCTCAGCAGGCATGTGCAGACATGTGTGTGACAGAGAGGTCATGGAATGCAGCCGAGTAAGACACGAAGCAAGGACTTAATAAGGAAACATCAACAGTGGCAGCAGAGGGTGACAAGAAGAGAGTGGAGGGACACCTTTGCTACACAGCCCTCCCGCATCACCGTGACCTCCGTCCACGGACACCCCAGTGACTTCTCCCTGCAACACCCCGTGGACCACCTGCCTGAGGGCTCGCCCCGCTGCAGAGCGGGGTTCGGCGGAGCTCGGGTCTTCAGGGTCACCTCCGAAGCTTATTACCCTCACTCACATCTTGGTCATGGGGACTTCGGGGGGAGCCCGGCCGCCCCGAGACCGGCCCCAACACGAATGAACGGAGGTCCCTTACCCGGACATGTGACACATAAAAAATCATGATCGTCTCACGGTCACCCCCAGAGGCTCTGGAAATGTGCACAATTATTAAAAATCTCTCTCTGACTGGGGAAAATCTGGCCTGGGAGAATAGCCGGCCAGTTGTAAAAATAGTTGAAAGCATTTGTTTGTCTCCAGCTGCACCCCAGACAGGGCGATGCTTTAATTTCCTGTTCTGCGCAGATTGATTTCCTGAATTCCTATTTTCATTGATCTTTTTTTTTTATACGCGCC
This sequence comes from Noctilio leporinus, assembly GCA_004026585.1. Lineage (NCBI taxonomy): Eukaryota > Metazoa > Chordata > Mammalia > Chiroptera > Noctilionidae > Noctilio > Noctilio leporinus. Next base: position 83,372 of record PVIW01003579.1, on the reverse strand, counting down.
TGCTGTAGGAAAAGCTCACATGTGCAGCTCAGAGCCCTTCGGTGATCAGCCAGCTCCCAGGTGTCAGGTGCGGGGGGAGGTAAGTTCTGGGCACGTGAGATGCCCAGTGTCCAGCCCGGGAAGCAGCCTTTATTGCAGGGGAAACAAACTAGTATTAGGAACTTAATGTCCTAGAATGGGGCACCTTTTAAGTGCACGGGCAGGTATGTAATCTGCTTTTCTCCAACGGGAAATTCGCGAACACCAGTGACTCATTAGATAATGCCACCATCTGCTTGGAGCTGGGGTCATGTCTGGGGGGTGGGGGCTGGCTGGGCTCCCTGGTTTTCCTTTCACCGTCTGCGTCCCTCGGAGTAACCATGATTGCGTCCCTTTCCAGAATGTCACCTTCAGGGGACTGACACAGTGTCTCCTTCACCACTGTGCCTCCGCAACCAACCTCAGGCCTTGTGGGCCTTCAGGAGATACTGGTTGAGTGGAGGATGGATAGGTGGGCGGATGGATAGGTGCTTTTTTGTTGGTTTCCCTCCGTCTCAGAGGTGTCTTGCTTTTTCCAAGAAGCCTTCTTAAGGTGGACATGCTTAAAAGACACTTTGGAGGGAGATATACGAGGTTTACCTGGAAAAAGTTTGGCCGTTGTTAATATAACGAGAGTGGTTTGCACCACATGGTCGTAACCGGGCAGCCGAGGGGAGCGGACTGGAATGCGCCTGCGTGAACAATGACGCCTTCACTGTACTAGTCAGGGGGGCGGTAGTTGCTGTTGAGTGAGCGTGTGTACCGTGTGGTTATCCCATTTAACATGACCGAGCAAGTAGAGCAATGAATCTGCGTCAGATTTTGCAGTAAGCGTCAGCATTTCCTTACGGAAGCTCTTGGGATGAGTCCGAAGGGCAAAAGATGATTGGCAGCTTCGTCACGGCAATGGACCCGCTCACACATGACGTCTCATGCGGAGGTTTTTGATGAACCACAAGATCGCCCAGGGGACTCAGCCCCCTACAGCCCAGATTCTGTACCCTGCAACTTACTTACGGCTTTTCCCAAAACTAAAATCACCTTCAAAAAGGAAGCGATTTCAGACCATCAGTGAGATTTAGGGAAATAAAACAGGGCGGGTGATGGCGACTGGGAGAACTGTGTGAAGTCCCAAGGCGCCTACTTTGAAGGGGACTGGGGTGTCATTGCTCGAGGTACGATGTTTCCTGTATCTTGTACCTTCCTTCATAAATGTGTCTAATGTTCATGGGCTGGATACTTTTTGGACAGGACTCCTCAATTTGCGTGTAGAGTTCGCCTTTAATGAGATCGTTTCACATGTTTATTTTACCATATGGACTGGTTTGCTTGGTTCTCTTTTCTTTTCTTTTTTTTCTTTTTATTTATGCTTTTTGCTCTGTTTGGTTTTAATTCTGTCACCTTCATTTATGATTTCTGTTTTCTATGTTTCCCTCATGTTTCCAATTTATCTCCTTTCCAGGTTTTTGCCATATTGCTAAAGCAATCCCTGCCTACTTTTCTCCTCATGATTTATACACTTACCGTTTATTTGTAACGACAGTAATGGCCCAGTTTATAACCTGATTCAGAAAAGGATCACGAAATAATTTTTTCTGATCAACATTGATAAATGGCAGCTCCTACCTCCGCCCGTAGGATGAAACACGCTTGTCGCATGTTACGGTTTTTAGTTTTTTTTTCTTTAACCCTCTTTCTCTCCCAAGATGTTGTGGAAGTCGCTGGGAATTTCAAAGGCAGGCTATTATCACGAACTCACCTTTATGAAACAGATCATTTCCTTTCTGCCCAGTAATTTTTTTCACTTTTGCCTTTGGTTGTACGGCCCGTGTCCACACACCTGTTACGCGTACCTTTCACACCGCTGGCTTTGCACTGTACCTTTCCCATCGTGGCTCACTTTTCGAGAGAGTCTGAGGACTTGGCTGCGGCGAACAGAGCCCTTCCGGCCCTGAGAACGCCAGGTGGCCGCGGGACGGGACGCGCCGTGGTGCCCCTGGGCGCCGGGGTCCGACGCAGAGGAGACGGAGGGTCAGCCTGTTTGTCTTGTTTGGTTTCAGCAAATCACCTGTGTTTCTGGGCTTTGAAATCTTTACCAAGACAGGCCTAGGAACGAGCCTGTCTTCTGCAAACCCGAAAGGCAGATGGCTCCACGTCTCCCCTAATGACAAAACGAATGCAGCTTTCTGCAGGGGCGCTTCCGTGCTCTCCTTGGACTGAAAACAAAACGACACGTGCGTGCTTTTCCGTTCGCCACGACTCTCCTCCCTGGAGTGCGTCCCCGGGCGTCTTTGACGCTGAGCGGCTGTCCCAGGGCCACCCTCCCATCTCCGAAGCGAGTCATCTCCGGGCTGGGGTGGGGTGAGGGGAACTCTTCACTCTGGGCCCCTGAACCGCCCCTGTTCACTGTCCGCTGTCCGCGATCTCACGGCTCTGTTTGCTGGCTGTCCAAGGGGCGCGTGATTGTCCGTGAGTCCTTCCTAAGCTTTTCCAGCCCGAGATGGTGGTGCAGAGAGAGAGTCTTCTCACTGCTGACTTGGTGTGCGCTCAGGGCTCAGGGCCCAGGGCCAAGGTGTGGCCCTCACCCAGGGCCCACAGTCACAGGGACCCCTTTACCAGCTCTGCCTGCTGGGAGCAGGCCCCAGGGAGCCCCACGGCACTGCCACAATCCCTGCCTATTCCCCCGTCACCTCCAGTCGGGAACTTGGAGCCCAGCAGCTTCCTGAGAGGCAGCATCTCGGGGCAACACAGGGTCAGAGAGGAAGTAGCTGTGCCCACGGCTTCCTTTTGGTGGTTTCAGCGGCCTCCCCACCCACCGCCCCTCCTCCGACCCTGGAAGCCTTCCCGGTGCACAGGCCCTGCCGGCCCAACCGGGACGGAGCCGTGCTGGCCCCCGTCTCTGACCCGCTTCGGGGAGGCCCCTGCCCTGGGGGACGGGAAACAGTGCTGAGCCCAGTGCAGGGCTGGGGTCTTGAACTGGGACGTTCGGGGTCTCAGTCCTGAGTATGTCTCCTCCGAAACAGGGGTCCGAGCCCCTCTAGTTTCTAACTCTCCTGTAGGCGAACACCAGGGCTGCCTCACATTCCTGGCTGGTCGTGAAGGAGGAAGTTTGGTCCTTTCACACGTCTTGGAGCATCAGGGCCACATGTTTCTACTTTTCGTTCCCGCTGACGCGCCCCCAGCTGCAGGTAGTACACGCACACACGGCTGGCCCGCACACACCGCTGGCTGGCACGGTCAAAGGATGCGAGTGCAGCCTGTGAGAGAGTTGGCCAGGCAGATGCTGGGTTGCGATATTTTATCCTTCCCTCCAGAGCGTTTGAAAGGGGTCTTGACCCGCCCATCACGCCAAGCAATCATTTCTCCGGACAGCTCCCTGCGGTCCCCGAGGAGAGGAGGGTGACAGGTAATTAGGGGGAAGCATGCCACAGGCCCCGCGCCCGGACGTGGCAGGGGTGCTCCGGCACCTCATCCATCAGCGGGTGTTTTCCTGCCGGAGCCAAGTGCGCAGGACGCTCGGAGGGCGGAGGAGGACGGCGGGAGAGTCACTCTGCACCTCTTCCAGAAACGTATTTTCGTTTTGGTCCATTTCCCAACTAAATGATGGCCTCGTCCTACTGGCTGCGTTGGTGGAATTCTCAGGAGCATCGTTTAGTATATTTAAAAGAAGTACAATACCCAAACGTACTTAAAATGTAAAAAAAAGAAAAAAGAAAAAGCAATAGAAAGAAAGAAAAGAAAGAGCGAACTAGAAGGCTGACCTGCGGGCCTTTTGCACCAACTCCGGTCGGCATGGGCTCATCGCCACCTTCCTGTCCACGGTGCTACTTGGTCAGGCCGCACGAATGGCACAAATGGTGATGTCAGGGCCTGAGTGTTCCGTCTCCCCGAGCCTGGGACAGACGCCCCTCTCAGCTGGGGGTTTCGCCTCATGTGTGCCTGACCCGCTGCCCCTCTGCAGAGTAGGTCTCAGATCTACAAGCTCACGATGTCTGCGGTTTTGAAACTTGGTTGTTATTATTTGTGCCGGACACTCACAAGACCTGTGGACAGGGTAGTAAAAGGAGGCCGAGCGCGGCGGACACCCTTAGGCCTGATCACGGGCTATTCCCCCAGATGTTGTGCGGGTGAAGCGTCCCCAAGGATCTGCGGAAACGTGGGGGCCTCAAGTCCTTCTTTTCCGCCCAGATCCTGACTCCGAACTTTCCACCTCAGAAACGGAGCAGGAACACTGAGTGGGTGGCAGGGGCCTGGAGAAGCATGAGTTCCCCCTGAAGCGGCGTCCCTGCGGGAAGACTCTGGACAGAGCGAAGAATAGAACACCGCTGGGCTGTCGGAGGAAATGTCGTGCCGGGGAGGAGAAGTGCCCGCCATGGGCGCATCTCCAGTTTATAGACAGGCCTACTTGGAAAGGGACAGCGATGCTTCCAGTCAGGAGGAACGAAATCATGCCAGCAAGCAGGCAGGGGACAAGGAAAAGGTTTGTCTTTAATGAAAAAGGAACGTGAGGCCCTGCAGACACGGACGCGTGCTCACGTGGACGGAATTCCCTGTGGGGTCATCCGATCGGCTCTTCGACATCAGAAGGGTTGTGACCATTTGTCAGTTAAGACACATCCTGGGGAAATTGTCATGTGACCAGCAACATGAGTCCTGCCAGCTCCATGAGCTATCAAACCACATGGTAAAGCAAATAATTAAAATCATGAGGCACGAGTTTTTGAAAAGACACCGAGAGGTGCATAATAATAAACAGATACAACAAAATATTATTACAGGTAAGAATTCAATATATAATAAATATGTGTCCATTTGGGGGAAAGAAGTAGTGCCTGATAAATGATGTTGGACCTGGCTGGTGGCTCCATGGATAAGGCACCAGCCTGTGAACCCAAAGGTCGCTGGTTCGATTCCCAGTCAGGGCACATAACCAGGTTGCAAGCCAGGTCTCCAGCCAGGTCCGTAGCTGGAGGCAGGTGAAAGGCAACCACTCATGGATGCTTCTCTTTTTCTTCCTCCCTCCCTGCCCTTCTCTCTAAAAATAATGAATAAAATCTTTTAAAAAACGTTAAAAAAATGATGTTGGGGACACTTTGAGTAACTTGGAGACAATGAAACAGAAAGAGACTGGTGGGGTCTGTACGAAAAGGTGCCTTGCCTGTGGCTTCCAGCAGGGAGGAAGGGCGGGATCCATAGGGCAGTTTTCCTGACCTGGTCCCCCAGGCCAGCTGGCTGCCAGAAGCCCGCCCGCCTCTCCCGAGGGCCTCCGTTCCATACCACGGCTTGCATCGGGGCCTGCTCCCTCTCCTGCCCCTGCAGGAGGGGGGACAATCCTGCTTCCAGGCCCCACATGTTGGCTATTGCTCCTCGGTTTCCCCCAGGGACATTGTGATGGTCCTCAAGCTGCCCTCAGTGACCCTGGGGATGAGCCATCGATTTCCTCCGGGGCCACTGAGCCACCCAGGGGCTCTGGGGTGCAGCCATGACATGAAGCCCAGAATCCAGTTCACCCACTGACCCAGGATGGGAGGTGACACGGAGACCTTGACTCACGCTCACCGGACGTGCCGCACACGCCAATGTGAAGGAGCGTCACGTTCCCACACGGTGGTTCTCCATGGGGGACACCCCCTTCCCACCAGGGGCCATTGAGCAAGGACCGGAGACATTTTTGGTGCTGCAGCTCAGGGTTGCGGTGCTGCTGGGCTCTCATGAGAGAGGCCAAGGAGGCTGGCCCACGCCAAACGTTGCTGGTGAGCCTGCCAGAAGTTCGGGACATGGATGCTTTCGGAGCCGCGGGGAGCCAGTCAGCCTCTTAGGAAAACAAAATTTGTACCATTGACCCATTAGCAAGTACCGACCAGACGTTGAAGAGTGGCCGGGAGAGCTGACGAAACACGACTACCTGGTCCTGGAGGCCCAACTTACCCACCTCCTTCCTCAAGGTGGGCCTTGCAGTGGCTGGAAACTCCATCCCCCGCCCAGAACAGCGGCTACTGGATACAGATTCTGTGTAAGGTTGTTGTTGCCAAAATGCCTACATTGGAGTCCCGACCCCCAGCTCCTCAAAATGTGACGGACTGTAGGTGGAGACAGAGCCTTGAAAGAGGTGGCTGGGTTAAACAAGGCCATTGGGGAGAGCTGTCATTCAATGACTGGTGTCCTCATGAGGACAGACAGGACACAGACGCAGAGAGAGGCGGCCCCGTGAAGACAGCCATCTGCCAGCCATGAAGACTGGCTCTCGGAAGAAACCCGCCCTGCTGACACCCTGACCTTGGACATTCAGCCTCCAGACTACGAAGAAGTCAAGTGGTTTTTAAGCCACACGTCTCGTACTTGGAAATGGCAGAGCTGGCAAACGCACTCGGGTAGGCCAAGTATGGTCTGTGGACACAAGGGACTGTGCTTCTGTCTTAAAAAGGAAGGAAACCCTGCCGCATGGAGGCCATCACACCAAGCGAAACAAGCCAGTCACAAAAAGGCAAATGCTGCATGACTACTTGTGTGACGTTCCTAGGGTGGTCAGACTCAGAGACAGAAAGAGGAGACGGGGCAGGCATGGGCGGGGGCCATGGGAACTGTTCTTGTTTGTTTGTTTTGTTTTTGTGAGTTTTTTTTTTTTTTTTTTAATGGGGGCAGAGTGACCGTTTTGCAAGACGAAAAGTACTGGAGATCTGTTGCACAGCAAAGTGAATATTCTCGATGCTACCGAACGATGCCTTGAAAAATGGTTAAGATGGCAAATTTTATATTATGTTCTTTGGCACAATAAAAAATATTTTTAAAAAATTTTAGAGAGTACTAGGGAGCTGTGGCAGAGTTTGTAGCCGGGAACAGCCACACTTAGATTTTTAAATATGATTACTTAACAATGACCTGACTCTACTAAAAACGTTTAAAAGACAAACTTCTTAAAATCCTAAACATTAACCCAAACACCTCTATGAAGGAGACAGCTATCAGAAAAAGTATACAGAAGAAAGAGAAGGAGCAAAATCATAGTAGCAAAAATCAAACAAAGTCTTTGTGAAATTCAAGATCCTATTCATGAAAGACTCAATGACTTAAAATAATAATAAATAGAATTACCTGCAGGTGTTGCCATCATAAAACACGTTGCAAAATCACCGAAGAGGTGGTCGGTCGATACATGGTACTGGACAAACGCACAAAATTATAAAGCCCTAATACGATGTTAAACAAAAGAAGACAAATAAAGTGGAGAGACCGTGTGTTCCATTTTACAGGTGATATGCAATTCTAATTAAAATGTAGTATCCTTTTGTTGTATACAAGGTCTGTCCCTGAAGTATCGGCCATGCAAACTGTTTTAATTATAGTGACATTGCTCCAGGACAGGCCTCGTGTAACTCAGCTAAATTATGATAAATTCATTGAGCACAGTAAAGTCGGTGGGGACAGGATGGATTTCCCGTGAAGCTAGGAAGGCAGAAGTCCCAGAGCTTCTCAGGTTCTCTGGTCCAACGCAGGGGGAGCTGAGATGTTTCAGGCTTATCACCTTGTCTCGTTTTTCTTAAGAGAATTCCCATATGGTGTGAGCTTCCTGTTTCACAAGACCTGGGGTCTTCCCTGTGTGGGTGTATTAAAGAATATTCCAGAGAAAAAGAAACTGAAGCTCAGCATCTTTAGAAGACAGAGTATTAGCTCTTGCAATAATAAGAAGCCACGTGGAATTGTTAAGAAGAGAAATAAAGATGAACAGACAGAATAAGCATAGCGGAAAAGACCCAGGGCAGCATAGCATCAGGGGTAGAGACAAATGATAGTATAAACCGTGTTGGGATAATCTGCTAGCAATTTGGAGAGAAACTAATTTATCATCATACTTTATACCAGAACTCCCAAACAAAGGAGGTTGAATGATTACAAGCATATTCATAGAGAAAAGTCAGCAGAAATATGTAAGTAAAATGTTTATATGAATTACATCAACAAATACAATTGACACTGGTAGTACCCCTTGAAAATATTCATGGTATAATAATACCATGAAGTGAATGTACCACACGAGCACAGATCTAAGGTGCATGAAGGATCAGTAGAGAGCAGGAATTGACCTTCAGTGTCTCTTTGCTCCTGGGCATGTGTGTGTGTGTGTGTGTGTGTGCGCGCGTGTGTGTGTGTAAGAGGGGAGAGTGCTCAGAACTGATGGGAAGTTGCCAGACCCCATAATTGCTGTAAGGAAGAAAACAGCGGATCCCCCACATGTTAGGAAAGAACCCATATTTCCATGCTGTGGTTCTGCGAATATTCTGCCTCTCAGGACCAGACCCTCTGAAGTGTCGAAGCCAGAACGAAGATTACCTGCCTATAAACCACAAGGTCTTGGCAGGCGATTTTTCAAACATCGAAAGAATGCCAAATAAAAGCAAAAACCTTACATTCGCTGGCTGGCAAGAGTTTTCTCCCTTCTCACTCTCATTCTTGGTCACCGATTCCACCGGACATCAAATAGGATGTTATTTTTCCACCCGGGAGAGAAGAGGGCTCACGGTGGTGTTAGCCTTCCGACAGAGAGCTCTGGAGCCAAGTTCCGGACGGGGAATGGACTTTCGTAGCTCAGTGAAAAGTAAGGAGCAAGGATACGTGAAGCCCTGAAGTCTCTGTGCGGTTACGCACCCCACCCCAATCAGCCAGCGGGGCAGCCTGTGAGTCTGCCCCAGCCCCCGACCCCTGACCCCCGACCCCCGGCCCCTGGCTCCAGGCCCCTGCATCTCCACTGGAGTTCCCGCTCCTGGATTCAACCTGGAACCCTTCGCTGTCAAGAAGGTGACCTCTGTGGAGGTGCGTATCATTGGTACAATAAACGCACGTCACAAGTCACACAGCAGGCCCTTGAGCCCGTGTTCAAGTTCATAGCACGTAGGCTCCTTTTCCATCGAAAGTTTCTTTCCACGTGTGCCTGCCTTGCGTGTGGGATAGGTGGGCTTTCCCAGGCTCCCTGGAGCTGGTTCCATCCCTGTCACCTGCGGGAGGGTCAGTCAAGAATCCTCAGGCTTCCTACGAGATCAGCACTTAGAACATCCGCGTGCAGCATGTGGTGAGCACGCCATAGCTGTCGCGACCGGATCATCATCATCATCATCGTCACGATTGCCGTGTGTGTTTTCTGAGACCTGTGGAGGTTGCGTTGGAGGAAGGTCAACGGGCTGGAAACGGTAGTAGCCCCGAAGCCGTTGACCCGGATGAGGCCACCGCCACAGGAGACCCGCGGGGAAGCACCGATGAGAGAGAAGCAGCTCATGGCCCCAGGGAATAAACCCTGTAATATTCAAGGTTAAATATCCCGTGGGTGCGATCCGGGTCATAAACAACTCGCCGCCTCCGGAGGTTGTGTCGGGACTGGATATTAATTTTACGTTGGCAAGGTGACAGCTGGGGAACCCTGGAGGGGGACGTGGCGGATCTCGGAGGAGAGAATAAACCGCTGGACGTCTGTGGTTGAAGAGAGGGTGAGAATGATGGAGGACCCGCTCAGCTCCCAGCTTGATAGATGGGACCCGCGGTTGCTGCTCTCACCCCTCCCTCCTGTGGCCGCGAGTGACTTCATGGTGACCTCTGCTCTGACTTTGGACCCAGCCTGGCCCAGGAGGATGAGGGCAAGCAGGCTGCAAGCCGAGGTCTGGGATGTGCCTGGGTGAGGGGTCCTGTCGCGCGTCCCTCTGTGGTCGCGGGAGGATGGGCCCCGCTAGGCTTTCGTGGCCTAAGCAACCGTGGACAGCAGAGGTCACTGCGGGGGGATCAGCCGACAGCCAGGGACGTGTCTCCCGGCCACAGCCAGCAGGGCTGCCTACAGGATGACCTCCGCAGCCCAGCTCGGAGCCAACGTCCACCTTGTCACCTGAACTTTCCTAAATCTGTCAGCGGGTCTTCCTGGCGGTCATTGTCCCCCAGAGTCATCCAATCACCGAAAAGGCTGTTCATGCAGCATTTACTCTGCTCTGGGCACCCAGCCAGCTGCCGGACACTTGCTCATGGGGAGCTGCCGGGTGAGCTCCCTGGGGACACCTTGGTCCCTCCGCGGCTTCTCTAGCTCACAGGGAGCAACACCTGTGCGCTGTGATCGGAGTGGCACTCAGGGCCCATGTCCTGTCAGCGAGCCCCGCTGCACCGTCCCACAGCTCCCCCTAGTGCTCATGGGGGAAAATCGCCCACAAGGGCCCATGGTCCTTCCCCTTGGCCGCATCTCCTACCTCACTCCCCTGGGCCCACTGTGCCTCCTGGGAGGGGACTTTGTACTTTATATTCTGTCTGTGGAGAATGCCGGCCCCTCCAGGCCCCAGCTGGTTAACTTCTTCTCTAGCCACACTAATGAGTTCAGGTTCCCTGTGACGGGCTTTCGCAATGTGCTGCTTGGCTTCTGCATCCCACCGAGTGCTCTTGAGGTTTTACAGGAGGACAACTGGATCCATATCTGTGTCCCGGCTGCCCAGTCCGAGGTCCGTCAAACATCAGGATCCGCATCCTGGGTCTGATTGCCCTGTGTCCACAATTGCTCTGCGTGCCCTGGCCTCCCAAAAGGTAGGACGCTTCTCTTTGTTTCCACAAACTTCTCTGACCCTTTCATTTCCATGATCTAAAGAAAGGCCGGCCCACATAGGAGACGTCAAAGAACGCACCTGGTTCCAAGGGGCCAGCAGCTCCCGAAGTGCTTGCTTTGTCTTTGCTGGTGCGGAGAAAGGCCCCAGTGGTCCGATTTCCACTCAAGGTGGCCAGGCAGGCCACCGTCCTGAGGCCACCAAGGACGTGATTAATGTCCTGACAGGGTTATAGATGATAAACATAATAGAGCTTGAAGGAAATGAATGATCTTGTGAATCTTTAATAGTGGCAGGCACCGACCAAAAGAGAGAGCTCCGTCATGATGAAATGCTTCTCAAAGCAAAGGGGGCTTCAGGGCCCACTGGGGGAAAACTTTGTACGCACGTGCACAAGGGACCGGGAGACACGGGACAGGAAGATAATTAAATTTGTCAGAGTGGTGGGACTGAGCTGGCGTCTTTCATCATGATGGGGGTGGAGCAACGAAGTCTTTTCAAAATAAAACGCCCAGTGGAACACTGTCTCCCTCGACATGCAGGTATGTTTTCCACAAGAACGTGAAGATTAAGGTCACCGGCACCCTTTCCCCCTACTTCCAGCAACAAAACCCTCTCTGTTCCGCCCGCACATGGAGGCTACACGCAGGGCCACTGTTGTTGAGATGTTCCCTTTGAGGGTTTGGGAAAATGCACGCTCTCGGCCCAAGAGGAGAAAAGAGGTCAGATGCTGGCAGGAAGGATGCCCAGGGGGACAACGGGACATCGTGACCCCTGGGCCCGGATTCAGCATCTTCACCTCCGGGAGACCTGGAGCAGAGCGATGGGCTGGAGGCACCTGGGGCTGAGGCACCTCCAGAATGGGGGGGGGGGGGGCTGCTCGGAGTGAACCATGAGTCTCCCCAGGTTCGGGGTCTGGAAGATCCATCCGCAGGCAGCGGCCTTTAACTAAATCCCCACTTCCTCACCCCCGGCCGTCTCACCGCTAATTAAACAGGAATTTTATTTAAGGTCGTAAATAAAAAGCCTGTGCAACGAACCGTCCAGAGACAGCGGCCGCACAAGACGGCCTCGCTGAGGCGCGCAGGGGAGCCCCCCGGGCCCTGACACCCGCCCACATGCAGATGCAGAGGCCAGGACCTGCGGGGAGGGCCGCCCTCTCCAAACTGCATCCTAGGAGGGCCCTCAGGGACGTGGAGAAGAGTGTTCTGGGTCGTGCGGGAGTGACACAGGCTGGCACGCCCAGTGGGGTCACCATTGAAAACGTTCATGGAGCCACTAAAGGCCACTGGAGGCAGAGGGCCTAAGCCCAGCTGCCCGTGGCAGCCAGGAGCACGGTGTGCCCGCTGCCGGGCACCAGGAGGGAGGGACGCTGAAGATGCCCTTTCCCGTGAGAGCAGCCTTGGTTCTTTCTGCCCCTCGGACCCCGGGAGCCTGCGAGGACTCCGGGTGGGAACACACCGGGGTGGAAGGCAGGCCCTCTGTCACAGGACCAGCAGGCAGCCTTTGCCCAGGGGGCCCTGGTGCCACATCACCCCAGGGTCCTGTATTCAGAGGGCCCGGCGGGTAGAGGGGACAAAGGCCATGGGTGGGAGCCTTATTGGGGTGCCTGCCGGATGGGATTTCTGCCCTAGGTTGCCGCCCTTGGGGGCCTACAGGGTGTGAACCGTTGAGGTGCCAAAATGCCGTGACAGCCCGGGACTCCAGGAAAATGGGCAGCTTCCTGGGAGGCCCCTGTGGGGGTTCTGACTGCTGATCCACTGAACCCCGAACGGGAGTCCCTTTCCGATTTAAAGGGGCCGATGCAGCTCAAAGGGGAAGCCAGGTTGGAAGCTGTCCCCCATTCCCCCCAACACTGGAGACCTGCCCGGGAAGTATCGGCCGTGAAAACTTGTCCTTACACGGACATTGGCTGGATGCTTTCGGGACAGACCTCCTATCTCTACATCTCTGACTTCTCCCGTGTTTCCAAACGTAAGGCCATGGACAGGTTTTCTCTCTCGGCGTTATTTCATTTCCTGAAGTGGGAGGCAGCCGCATGGTCGTTTGCAGGTCACTAACTTGGTCGGATGGAGCCCAATCATGTCCCTCAGGCCCCCAGCAGGACAGTGGCCCGGGTCCCCCGAAGAAGACGGGCTCCCCTCTCCGTTAGCCTGCTGCTCGCTGCGCGGGTGTCTCTGGGCCCCGCGGAAGGCTCTCCCCAGCTGGTCTTGATTTGGAGGCGATTTTCCACAGCCCGGCAGGGCCATAAATGTCTGGCTTCAGCCTGTTCCCTGGCTTGAAGACGTCACTCACCGTGGTCACTTCAAACACGGTTACAGGGTTTTCCCTGCCCCTTCGAGGCTGCCCTATAAATCCATAGTCGGTATCTGCAGCCCCCAGGTGTTCCCCGACTTTCATGTCTGGCGGTGCCTGGTACACTCATGCCGAAAGCACGTAGAGGGATATTTCTTCGGTGTGTATAAGTGTAGCTGTTAGGAACGAATGTTTTTCCAGTTCATTTCTCTTCCACCTTGGGACCTTCACGTTTAACGTTCCCCAGCTGTCTTTCGGGCCATCCTCCCTTCTCTCCACCCCGCCCTGCAGCCTCCCCGCACCAGGGCCTCTCCCTGCAATGCCTCCCCTCCCCCAGCCCACCTGCCCTTGGGTCATTTTAATTAAGATGCCCTAATAACCATGTTAATATTAATACATCATGTTAACCAGGAATAAATCAAGGTTGTGTCTTCTGAGGACATCATCACGTAACGGATTGGACTTGTAAAAAATTACATTCATTTGAAGTTATGTGGATTTTTGATTTTGCACCAGAAGGTATAAAGGATAACCAAAAATATCTTCCATTGCTTATTCCTTCAAGCGATTGTCTCCTTTGGGTGCCGCCGGTCCCATGACAAGAAGACCGCATTCCGTATCCGGTGACAGAATTAGAATGCTGTCACTTGCTTGCATCACCAGTGGCCACGCACTGGTCCGAGGTGCGGATGTAGGAACTTCGTTGATGACCTGCTGTCTGACATGTGCTCATAACGTGTTGATAAAGAACACACTTAGAAATGGCTCACATAATGAATTTGTCACAGCTTCCTGGGGAAATAACGTTATGTCCCCATACAATTTTCCTGCCTCTCATCCTAAATTTCCTTTTGACAGATTGGACAGCTCAGGGGGACAAGCACGTCACTGGGTACTTCCTGCTGCCAGCATGCAGTGGCATGAAGGACCGTAAAACGTGAGAGCCGGGAGGGACCTGCAGGGTAGAAAATCCCACAGACCCCATGGCCATTCCTGCCTCTGGGCGAAGCACAGGAAATGGCAGGTTTGCTCGTTGACCAAAAAACGATCCGAATTCTAAGTGGAAAAGGTTCATGTGGGACAACAGTACCTGGAGTGTGATACTGTTTGGGGGTCTCTCTTGTCATAAGAAGCAGTCACACTAACTGTCCATCGCTGAGCCTGCTGGGCCAGCTGTCCCCTTGAGGTGGCATGTGGACTGAGAGCCGCTACCCTGAGACCAGAGAGGCTGGGTTTCCCTGACACCCCGAAGTCTGGCTTTCCGGGCAAACTCAAGAGCAGGCTACCTGAGTCATGACTGTCCGCTGCGGCCACCGCCCGTGCTGTGCGGGTCTCTTTCTCTTTCTAAGGAAGACAGACCCTCACGGAGCTCATCACCTGGGTCTCACTCCCACCCTTCGCGCCCCCATTTCTCTTTCTCCCTGAAGGAAGTTTTCCTCCTCCACTTCTCCTCCCCCTCCCCTCCGGACCCCAGTGTTCAGCCTTCTGCATGGGAGCCTGTCCTTGTTTTAAGGACATGAGTCAACTTCTCTGTGCCATCCGGGCCCTTTGTTGACTCTGGCTAGAGACCTGACTCCCCTTGCCTGGGTCTCGCCCCTAAGCAACGAGGAGTCCCGTGGCAGGACAGGGGCCTCCGCCGTCACGGCCAAGGTCCAATGGCGAGAGGGGCTTGGGCTCCGACCTCGGTGATTCTCCCCCGTGACACAAGACACTCGTGGCACCAAAACTCGGAGCTCAAGTTATTTCGCAAAGTCCCGTGAAGATGCCACCGCAGACATGGCCCTAGGATCCCTTTAGCAACTTGCGTCCGGAAGGCACAGGGCCCAAAGCTCCAACAATTCTCTCAAGCTCTTATTGGGACGATCAGCTGTATTCAATGCTCATGGTAAAATGTCACGGTGCCTTTGACACAAAGCAATTCAAGTCGCCCGAACCCCAGTTAGGGGTGTAGGCTGTAGGGTAGGGAGCCCGGGCCAGCCAGGGTGGAAGCCAGCGATGGGAAGGGAGGGGTGGGCTGGAAGAATGGAGGCCCCAAAAGGCACTGAGCGAGCTGGGGGCCCGGGGGTGACGGCTGGGGGTCGGGTGGTGGCACGCCCGGAGCACAGTTCTTTAGCATGCAGGACGCAAACTTGTCATTCTCGGGTAAACCTCTGTTGGACGGGCGTCAACATGTCACGACATTCCAGAAGTCGACGGGGACATTCTACAGCCAAGTGCTCCGTGAGCTTCATCAGATTTCTCGAAATGCCCCGGAGAGGCGGGGGCACCCCAGCTCGCAGAAGAATGACCCCCCCCCACCGTGAGGGGAACGAGGACCCCCTCGAGTTGCGGATTGGGGTGCTGTGCTTGGGCTCAGCTGCAAGGGCAGGGCCGGAGCGACCCCACCGTCCTGGGAACGTTCTCGCTTCCCGGCACCCGGGCTGCACGGCCACCTGCATCCTGAGCCCCCAAGCCGTTCCCCAACCCCAGAGCCCTGCCCACACCCAGGTCCTGCACCTCAAACCAGGGGGACAGAGCCGTCATCCCCCCCCCCCCCCCGCGCGCCCTGACTTGGTCCGTGGCACCAACAGCTCGGAGTATCTGCCTCGGGAAACGGAGGGCTCATGGCGCAGCCACGTCCGGGGTGTCCCTCCTGAAACGCCAGGCCCCACCTCTCCCAGCCCCCCGTCCCCAGGGCTCTGGGTCAACGTCACCACCCTCCTGCCGGAACAGCTGCAGGAGCGGCCCAGCTGGTGTCCGGGGTCCGAACTCCTCTCTCCCAGACACTCCTTCCCTACCCACTACTGCGAACACTCCCCTCGTGCCTGAAATGCCCCCCTGCGCCCTCCTTGCAGTCGGATCCGGGGACAGCTCCTTGGGGAAGGGGTGCCCAGGACTCTGGTTACCCCTCCAGGTCCGTCTGATGTCCCGCCATGTCCCCTGACACTCGGACACAGGCCAGGCCACTGTGCCTACAGAGCGTTACTGTTCCTGCTACACAAAACCCCACCCACCCAACGCAGGGCGGCGACAAAGGAACCTTGTTTGCGTCCCTTAGCCCAGTCGGGGTTTGGGTCCCTCAGGAAGCCTGCCCGGCTCCAGGACACTGGCTCTGCCCTGTACCTTGCTCTGGCCGAGCCACGGTGGGGGTGGGGGGACTGCACGTCCTACACAAGCAGATGAGTGTGGCCACAGCCACAGGCCGTGACAGCAGGAACAGACTTCTGCGGTCTGTAAGCGCCGACGCCCGGTGACCGTCCTCAGACCGGTGGTGACTGTCCTCAGACCCGCTTTTGGGCAGACCAGTGGACCGTGTCTGCAGACGAACCATCCCTTTAAGAACAGGCTTCAACGTAGCAAACTAGCTCCATTCGCAGGCTATCCCTGTTTAATGAGAAACAAATGACGGTAACATTACCGCTATCCCAAGAGGACCTTAACTGCGGGCCCAAAGCAGAACTAAATTGTACTTACTGAATATTACGTCTTAAGGAAGTCAGAAGGAATCCGCCATTCGGCTGCCTGGCCAGGAAAGGACAGGAATAAAGGCCATTTACCACCCAGACAGAGAGGCAACTCGGTGCAACCGCTGTGGCCCTGTTTTGCCTGTGCTCCTTTTCCACTCCAAAGCAGGAAGAAAGAGAGGGAAGTCTGGAATGGCAAAATAATTTAGATTAAGTGGAGGTAGACAGACTCCAGAGACGCCCACCAGCCACCTGCCCGGCTGCCGCGCCCGCCCAGCGGGTGCCCGGTCCCCTGCGGCTGAGCCCGCCCCGCGCTGCGCCCATCACCGGGCTGCCTGGAGTTCGTCCTCTGGGGACCCCAGACCTGCTCCTCTTCTTCTGCTGACCAGACCTTTCCAAATACGTCCAGGTATTTAATAAACACTCCAAGCTGATGGTGATTTATGGAGGTTTGTTCGCCAAGGTCATTTACAACTCACCAACTTGGGCCCCATCCCAAGTCGAAGCCGCGGCTGGTGCTGGGCCCTGATGCGTTCAGTGTGTGGGACGTTTGTTTTCCCTCTCGCTGCAGCGGTTGGCGCACGTAGTTCTGCTAATCGCTTTTTAGTAACCTCCCGAGTCCCGCGATTCCAAGAGCCCTGCTTTACCGAAGCATGAAAACAGCCGTGTTTTATCCTCCAAGGGGGTGTCCATCCCTTCCCATCACCTTTTCTCGCTGCTTCCTTACATTTTCCTTCGTCTCCTTGTTTCCCTTGTATTCGTCATCCGTGGGGCTCTTTTCCCTCCCACGGGCAAAGGTGCTCTTCACACAGAGGATGGGGATCCCGGCCACTAGCTCTTGATAAAGGTGGGAACGGGGTGGCTGATGACACCTGTGGAACCGAATCCATCATTCACAGTAAAATTCGAGACAGCAATCCGGTCCAGGAAAAAATGAAGCAGGTTTTAGATCCCTTAACCATTTTTTCCCCCATAAAAGAGGCTCAGGCTCCATTGTCCTGCCCGTATGCTCCGCCTTCCGCATCAGCATGCCCAGTGCCTCCGGGCACAGCCCCCCAGCCCCCCAGCCCCCCAGCGCTGTGCCCTCCTGCGGCTGTGAGGCGGGCATGGCCACGCGGCCCCCTCGGTCCGCATGGTTCTCGTTGTCCCTTTAGACCGTGATGGGGACGATGGCCCTCAGCAGCTGCCGTGAGCCATGACGGTGCCCCCGGATGCGTGAGAAGCCCGTGAGGTGGGCGTGGGGCCAGCCCAGGGCAGGCGGCGCTTTCAAACCCAGCCCCTCCTGCACTGGAAGCACCTCTAGTTTCCACTCCAGCCCCTGCAGAACTGGCTTCTAGCTCACGGGAGGCTGACCCGTCACCTGCCAGGACCTCCTGTTTCCTGAGGGTACCAGAACGTCCTTGAAGTTGCAGAACTAGTTAGGGCAGCGTCCGTGCACCCACGGAGGGGTTGTGGTGGGGCGCAGACCCCTCTCCTGGTGAGGGGCCCCCTCGGACCTCCCCCTCCTCCACGGGTTCTTCAGAAGCCCCAGCCCTGAGTGGGGTGCGGAGCCTCGCCTCCCGGACTTAGCCATGGCAGCCTGTCCGCCCCGGCCTTCCGACTCCAGCGCCTGACCTTGGACTATTTCTGGGGACGGGGTGGCTGGCGGAGCTGCTGCGTGTCACCACGGTCCCTCCCGGGGGCCTGTCCCTCCTCACCGTCCCTGTTGGGCTGCTCTCTGCTCAAACTCGGAAGCAGAGGGGTCTCCTGTCACTATCCTCTGATAATCGTGAAGAACCACTCCGAGGAAAAAGCCGATTATAAAAGACATTTTTATGGTGCTGTATCGGTTTTTTTTGCTTTATGAAAGTCAATATTTACAGACAACGCCTAACGTGGCGTGGGAAGCAGAGTTCATTTTCTGTTTGCGCCTTTGTATACAACAGGGGGGTTTTTGCAGGGGCCATATGTTTTCTTTACAACCACGGGAAATCGCCAAAGATGTTGTTTTTCGAAATTTGAAAATAAAATGCAGAGAAGACTGCAATGCCATGAGTCAAACTTGAGTAATTTCCTTTAAGAGGAAAACCATTCTCCTGGGTTCAGGTTCCTACACGGTTCACGGATTCTTCCATTGCGATGTTTCTTAAATATGTACACACGTGAAGCTAGCAGCCAGCCTTTGCAGAGGACACACGGGAACGGCCTTCACACAAATGAAGTCCCAATCAATGATGCTCGTTGGCTGTGACTGCATTATTTTGCCAAAATGGAATCTGTAGCACTGGGTTTAATGGCGGGAAAACGTATCGGCGGCTTCACGTTTCCTTGGCGTTGCCGGGCGTGTGTTTTATTATTTACTTTGGTGGACCGCTGTTGGAATCACCTCTATAATCCTGGTCATCATTTACCCTTTTCGCTTTTTGTACGCATTCACCTAGTTATTTTTAACTGCCCGTCCACTATGTTGACAACTCGGTCATTTCTAAGGCGGGGTCCAAAATGCAATGAAGAAAAATCAAAAGGCGCCCTTTCACAAAAACTTGCTCCTGGGCCACCCTCCCCGCTCACGGACCACGGCTGCGGGCTCCGCGTGAGGCGTGAGGAGGCGGGACCTGGCACAGACGCCCCGCGAAGGGAGCGAGCTCCGGTCCCCAGCCTTGGCCACCCAGTGAGGAGGCAAGTGTCAGTCCGCCCGCCACGCTCTTCTGTAACCTGGGCGCACCTCCACTGGTGAGGTCACACACACGTGCCCCAGATGTGGTTGGCGCTGCCGTGCCACTTGGGTATTCAATATCCCTCTTATGAATCCAGGACTATTTTTAAATGTCTCATTGGCAATCCTAGGTCTTTTAGATGATATCAAATCAAAGTCTCCGCCAGTGAACTGACTTAGGAAAGGGAAGTCTTCCTCTGTGGAAATGGTCCAGGCGAAGGAGGAGCCTTGGCTGTGGTGCCGGGGGACAGAGTCAGGTGCACACAGCGAGGGGCAGGGAAGGGCACCGCCGTGTTTTATGCCCCCACCCCTCACCCCGGGGCACTGGGGCAACACCAAGCGTAACGTGGGAAGGTGGCTCTCCGGACAATCCCAAGGAGGCCTACGCGGATCGTTGAAAAGTGTCATGAAAATGGGAAGTAAGCACAGAAACTCCTCGTGGAGGAACTGCAGGCTGCTGTGAAATCTCCTTGGAATTCACGTTTTGCGCGCCCCAGCTCAGGGCCCAGCCGTGCTCGGTGGTCCCCGGGGGTCCCCGGCTTCTGAGGCAGTGTTTCCAGAGAACCCCTGGTTCTTCTTGTCGCTGCAGCAAAGAATCACAGCTCAGGGAGACCATGAGCAGGCACGCAAAGTGTGTTAGTGAGTGGGAGAGCGAAAACAAGGTGGCCAAAGGCCGGGTGGGCAAACCTGCCCTCGAGTGGCCAGAGGCCCAGGAGCCTGAGGGCCAAGGGCAGCTAGAGATCGAGTCCTTTGTTCTGAGGTTTTATATAGTTGGCGGGATGGGGGTGGAGTTACATGTTGATTGACAGGTAAAGGTGGAGCCAGCTTTCCAGGACTGGGGCAGGGACACCCAAAGGTGTTCATGGGCTTCTTCCTTTAGGCTCTATGGACCCTTTCCTGCCTTTCAGGCCTTGGGATGTGAACACAGTTTCAAAGGCTTTATTTCCCAGACAGTGGAAAGGACGCATAGAATTACAAGGACTTTCTTCTTCCCGTGCTAACATAGTGTTTCTTGTGCTGTTGGAACACCTGGCCCAGGGCGGCTGGGCCAGCAGGTGACATGTGTCTCCCTCCGCTTCAGCCTCTTGTCCCAGCGGGACGCCAATCCCCACCTCTGCCATCGCAGGCTTTCCGTGTCTGTGACTCAGCGTCACAATGTCCATCTTCGCCCAAGGGACGGGGACCTTCCCAGCTCCAGGACAGCCGCATCCCAGTGAGATGCCGTCCACAATGCGCAGGTTCCCCCAGGGGCCCTCTCCGCAGGCCCTGCCTAGACAAGGACTTGGGGGTTTGAAGTGACCACCCTTCAACTCAGGGAAATTATCCGTAGCTGTCTAGGCCTGGAGCACCTGCGTCACACAGAAGGAGGAATTTTGCGTCTCTTCATGGCCCAAGTTTCACATCGCGACGTGCAAGTTCAGGGAAGCCTCCTCAGGGCGTTGGGGCCGCTAAGAGCGAGTTGACTTCGGGAGGGCTCCAGGCCCCCTGGTGCGCTGCCACTCCGAGGGGCCCGAGTAGAAGAACCGTTTGCTCATTCCTTATTCAGTTGGCACTTTCCGGGCATGGAGAGCCGTGATTTGCATACATCTTGGGGAAAAGGCTTTAACATTCATAAGTGAGCTTCCTGCTCTTAGCCACTTCTGAAAGTTGAATAATAATGCAAACAAGCCCCTCCTGGGCCTGGCTCTCAACCCAGCCAGCGGCAGGGTAGCCCTTCCCAGGGGCAGGAAGGGAGGCTCTTTGATCCTCCCACTTCGGGAACTTCTGCACAGAAAGCGAGAACAGTAAGTAGCAGAGAGGCTCTGTTTGGGGCTCCGTTGGGCAAAGGCAACTTCTCACGGCAAACCCTTCCCCTGGGGAGTCTAGGGTGTCCCTTCCCAGGGCCAGACTGGCGAGGCTCTGGTTTCCCCGGCGGGTGCTTTCAAGGCAAGAAGACGTTTCAAGAAGAGGAAGGGACAGATCGAAGGGAATGGTTCCCACCCGGTGAACCTGGGTGACCTCAGGCAGGGTTTCCCACCCACCCAGCACGTCCGCCTCGCCCTGCAAACATCAGCCATTGTGACGTCACGTTTCCCTTTAGGTCGACGCGCTGGAAGAGTTAAGGGATGCGTTCCCTCCGTCGGCGGCAGTGTGCGTGAGAACCGACGCCTGGCTCAGTGCTCCGGTTGTACCGTTGGTGACGTCCGTCTGCCACGGGAGATCCTCTTGAGCGTCCGCACGGGGGGCCACCCCTCCCGAGAAACACACTCGCTTGACTGCACACTCGGCGGGGGCACTTGGACTCAACCAGACGGTGACGCGGGGGGTGACACAGGGCACGTGGGGCAGGCAAGGCAGCACCCAGGGCCATCGGAGCTGCAGGCCCAGCTTTGGTGCCGACTGCAGGGCGGGGCGCAGGCCCCCCTCTTTCTCAGACCTGCGTTTCCTCGTGGGCACGGTGGGATGACTTCTGGAGCCAGGCAGTGCCGTGAGAGCCGACAGCCACCCAGTCGGACATGTGTGGCGCACCTCGGGTGGGGCCCCAGGCACTGTGCCCGGCTCGCGGTACCAAGCGAACCCCCTCCATTAACCAACACGCCTGTGCCGCCCCCCGTCAGCTCTACGCTCCCCACGCAGTGACCCTCCCTGGCACGCAGCTCACCCGAGTGACTTTAAGCTGGTGCCCTTCCGTCTCGGGTTCCAGGTAAACAACTGCGGGCCTCCTGGGCGTGTGAAGCCCCTCCTCACAATCGGAGGCTAATTTTAGTGCAGACTAACTCTGTCTGCTAGGACCCCCCTGATGACGGGGGTGAAGAGACCTGAGTCTACAGCGTCCCCAAGTTCATGGGGAATTGCAGTCGGGGAAAGCCCAGGGGGCAGAGGCGCCCAGAAGTAAAGGAGCAGGTGCCCCTAGGGCCCTGGGAACAGCCCATCATGCGGTTCATCCCCCCAGTGTCCACCCTGGAGTTGAATCACCCCGGGGACCCCTGGTCGCTGCTCCAGGCTGAGCCCCACCCAGAAAAGTTGATTGGTCATCCAATCGCTCCTTGTACCTGGTCATTTGAGTTTCTGTCCATGAACGTCTTTATTTCTACTTCTCCAGTTTACGAACCGCGGTGTGGTAGTGGCTATAAAAGAGCCTGGGGACAGCGTGGACCCTGCGAGGACCAAGTCTCTACACGAATATTCCGTCGGGGCTGACCCCGCGGAGGTCACGCGGCCACCGAGGAACCGTGTTCATGAGTGAAAAGCTGCAACGCGGCCTCCAGGCCCCGGGGACAAGGAGCGACTTGATGACCCATCAACTTTTCTGATGGGTCATCAGAAAAGAGACACTCTTTTCTGGGAGACACTCCATCTTCGTGCAGGGCGATTCATCTTACAACACAGCGGTGGTTTCCGGTATTTATTTTAACCCTGACATACCCTTTATTCACTGTCACTTGGGAACGTCACCTGGACCTTCCCATTCTGCTGCTGTTAGTGTGCAAATGTAAACCCTGGGGACACGCTTCGATGGTCTGGTGGCTTTGAGGTGTGTCGTGTTCTTTAAATGTCCCTTTCTTCCATGAAGGGAATACAGAGCCTGTTAAAACTCACTGCATCCACCCCAAGGGGGATTTATCGTATTTAATGACCTCAGAGCTCACTGCTGAGCCTGTGTTCTCCGCCGTTGGCAGCAGAGCCAAGGACAGAAAGCGCAGGGACATCTCTGATGTCCAAGCGAAGCACGTGGGGTGGCAGGGAAGGAGACAAGGGGTCATGTCCTTAGTGAAGACACGAGTGACATAAAGCAGGATGCGTCACCTTGGCCGGCCAGCATTCGGTGCTGCTTTATAACGTTATCAATACGCGTCCCTGAAATCAGAACCATATGCCCGCGCGCTTTCCTTCACCAGGGGCACGTCTGCTCTCTAGGAAGATGCAAGGGAACCAATTCTTTCAGGAGCAACCTAATAACCGGATAACAACAACCTGTTCTTTATTTTATTTTTCCAAGGAGCTTTTCGAAGTACATTTTGGTGCCATACACCTTCCCAAAGACATTCGACACTGGGACACGTAGACAGTTTTCCTGGCTTTTTTCAGCAGTTCATCGTTTGAGTGATGTTGGGAAGCAGCCGACCAATGAAACCTCGTCCGGTTCTGGGTAACTTGTAGGAAGGAAACTTGCACGATGAAACCCAATGGCGCTAGGAAGGCCCAGCCCTTCTTTGGCCGTGTTTTCCTTCGCCACCGGATTCAACAGGTGAACCAACCTTGGCGAAGACAGGTCAGCCTCAGAGGTTGGGGTGGCCACACGGGCCCTGGCAGCCCCACGCTGCCTTCAGAGCCTGTGGCCTCAGGTTGACTCGGACGCACCTGGCCCCCTGGCGGAAGACCCGAGCTCCCGAGAAGAGAAATATTCTCGGTGGCAAGGAAGGTCAAGTGCAGCTGGGGGGAGAGAGGCGCTGGGCAACATAAATAAAAATGTCCACGTGCGTAGACGCCGGCCTCGCCGGGTCACACCCTGCAGGGCCCAGCGTCACAGCGTGCGCGACTGACTCAGGGAAACAAGGCAAATTACATTTTCTCCCTCTGGGCTCTGGTTAGTCTGTTTTGTTTCAACGTCTCGTGGAAGATGACGCGTTTAAAGATGTGCTCATGGCAAGTGGGTTCAGTTATCTGGTAATGCTTCTTGGGTGAAGTCATACATTCTCAAGGGCGTTAGGGAGATGAGGTTCTGCTCAAGTTTACCCCCAAGAAGTTGACAGAGGGGTGCTGCTCCCCCCCGAAGTATTGGCAGGGTCTGAGTGAAGTCACGAATAGTGGCTGAGCGCCCGCCACGCAGACAGCAACGAGGAGCTCCTTGCAACAAGGGGGGTGACCTTTCCAAGGCCCCAAAAGGAGCTCAGGTTGGGGCTGGGGAACATGGCCTTGGAGAAGCTA
Source organism: Noctilio leporinus (assembly GCA_004026585.1). Classification (NCBI taxonomy): domain Eukaryota; kingdom Metazoa; phylum Chordata; class Mammalia; order Chiroptera; family Noctilionidae; genus Noctilio; species Noctilio leporinus. Next base: position 59,451 of record PVIW01003579.1, on the reverse strand, counting down.
ACTGGGGAGAGCGCTTGATTAGACAGAAATCAGGGGTCGTCCCCTGGAGGAAAACAGGGAGACCCCACCACAAGAAGAGGGGAGGCAAACAAAGGGCAGAAATCCACCCCCAACATGATATGAAGCAATTTTCTAGAATACTTGGCTCCCCTTTTAGGAGGATTTCCCTTGAGTGTCACACTTGAGCCCAGGGACCTCCCAAGCAAAGACAAAGGGGACACCCCTGTGGTAAAAGCCAGAGCCAAAGGGAGGGCGAACCCATGTCATCCTTTTAGCAAAAACGCGGGTGGCAAGCCCCCAGGGTCAGCATCCCGCAAGACTGAACGCAATGCGGGGCGGGGTGTCCCCGATGTCTGGTGGCCAGGAGCTTCAGGTCGACACGTGAGTTCAAGGCCCGTCAGGTTCGCCACCTGCGTGTGGAAGAAAGGCCTGGGCCCTGTGACAGGAGGCAGCCCTGTGCTCAGACAGAAGGAAGTCTTCAGCGGGTCCCCACCTCCCTCCCGCCCTCCCTCGTACTTACTGAATAGTCCTCACAGCTCTGCCTAAAGCGCTGGCTTACTTTTGAGAAGATAAAAGCCATCAAAAGCCAGGGACTTAAAACATATTGGAAGAGTCACCTTTACCATGTGGCCTTGGGGGTGTTTTGAAACCTTCAGGCGACTCACTCATTTCAGAGCAAAGGCTGGGCACGGCCGCGGCATGAGGGCAGCGCCGGGGACGGGTTAAGTGGGGGCAGCACCTGAGGGGGGAGGGAGCCCTGGCTCGCCCCAGAATTGGGGACGGAAGGGGACCCTCCGGCACCGAGGTAGCAAGATGGGCTGTGAAGGGGGACGGGGCCCCCCAGGACTCAACGGCTTCCTCCCAGCGACAGGGCAAAGGTGTGAAGACTACTGTCCCATCCCGGGGAAACTGGTTGACAATGACGGGCCCCGGGGAGCGGAGACATGGAGAAACAGACCCGGACAATGGCGACCCGGCACCTTCTCTCCGAGGACGCGGGACGTTAAACAGGGGTCGCAAACATTCTTGGTTCCCACGGTGATGTTCTCTAGCAGGACATGGCGGGGTGGGGGGTCGCAGCTCTCGCACCTGCCTGGACTGTCCCTGGACCCGTGTTCACCTCCCCAGGGTGCTATCACCTTTGACATCCCAGGTCCCTAATCCTAAGAAGGGAGTCCTAGCCAGCAGTCAGTCCCTTCAAAGGAACGTCACCCATGAAAAAAATGAACAAATCGCCTTTTTGATGTATTCTCTTCATGCACACCGTCAGTATTTATTATAATTTTCTCTATGCCAAACGTGCTGCCCTTTGGTGGCACCCACATTAGACTTGGACACAACCCTAACCCTCTGCTAGCGTGCGGCCGGACGGACCAGGAGAGGGGCCACCTGACCAGCCCGTGTGGGGTCGGGGGTCCAAACGGTGAACCTGAGAAAGAAGACGCCTACGAATAAGGGCCCCTGGTGGCTCACTGGGTTTGCGTTGATAAAAAACAAACAAACAAAACCAAAACAGAGCCTTGCAGCCACTTCCGCGCAGGGGCCCCTGAGCGCCGGCCCGCGGGGCTGCCCTCACGAAGCAGCTGCCGGGTGACGCTGTCCCGTCGGGTCAGAGCTGTGCGGGGGTAACCCCAGCACCTTTTCACTGGCCAATCAGGACGGTGCCTTCGGGCCAATCGGACTGCGAAGATGTGACCTCGTTGCACTGAACGGAGCTTCCGTCTTCACCGCGGTCCGAACTGGGAATTTCTGTCGGCCGGCGTGGAATCGGCACCAACGACCCCCAGTTGGCGAGGCAACGGTTGGACACCCGCACAAGGTTTGGTCGGAGCCGCGTCCTCAGCTGGGCCCATCCCTCCCAGTGGGTCAGACGGGAGAGCAGGGCAGCGGGCAGAGCCGTGTGTCACAGAGCGTCGTTTATCTGAGAACCCTCCAGAACTTGGGCTTGGAATATGACGTCCTGAATGGTGAGACGCGTGTGCAGAAAGTCACGCAGGTGCAAGACGGTCTCACCACAGCCTGGACCTCGGCGGGGCAGACGGGGGGCGGCGAGCCAGGGAGGGGAGACCGACACGTGGCCCCTGGGACACTTCGGGGCTACATCTGCCTAAGAGAAGGCCCAACATCCCAAACAGGTCGGTCCAACAAAATTCTGATCCGAGCCCCGGGGGACGCTTCTGGGTGGAACTCTAGAGACTGATTCTAGACGTCTGTTTTGTTGAAGAACCAGGGGGGATGGTTTAAAGGCTGAACTGAACCCCCTTTCCGTTCCTGGGCTGGCGTCCCAACCTGCAGGGGGTCAGAATGTGGCCTACGTAGAGGCAGGGTCTTGACGGCGGTAATCAGGTGAACAGGAGGTCACTGGAGCGGGGCTTCATCCAGCGCGACTGGGGTCCCCAGAAGAAGTGGAAGCTGTGACGCAGGCCCACAACGGAAGCAGTGGGAAACACAGGCAGAGGCCGGCCACCTGCAGGCCGCAGAGAGCGATCTGGAACGTTCCTCCTGGGCCTCCAGGGAAACCCCTGTATTTCAAAGCCCTTATGTCGGGACCGAGACAGGCACACCGACCGGCGCGGCGGGATTTGTTGGAAAAAGGAATGTTTCACTCCGAAGGCCGCACCGGCTGACAGGGGGCTCCCCAGGCGCTGCGGGTGCGCCCCCAGGTAAAACCGGGGGTGCACCTACAGGGAACCCATCCCTCTTCCTGCTGGGTGCAAGTCCTGGAAAACTGCTCTGGGCACAAGATCATTGTTATCTTTTTAAGCTTTTTGGTGGTGTTTTCAGCAGATGGGGGAGGGGGGCGGGGTCCTTAACGGCACATGCCAGGCAGTATCCAGCTGCATCCTTGAGGCTGACGTTCTGCCCACTTCAGTTTTCTCCGTGCCGCGCTGCTCCCTGACGCCCTGTCCTGGGGGCTCCCCGTTCTGCTTCTCACCTGGGGGCCATCATGCTCGGTGGGGGGAGGGGCCGGAGAGGGGGCTCCCTGAAACCAAAGCCCAGCGACTCTCTCAGGGTCTCAGGGTCGGGTGGTGACTGACACGCGAGCTCCCGGGACCATCCGTTGCCCGGTGTCCAGTATCTTGCGCATCCTCATTTCCTGTATTGTGTGGGCTTTGGGGGTATTTCAGGCAGGAGGGTCCACCCAAGGTCCATGATGCCATCGGGGCAGTTAGGGCGCGCTCTCACTTGATGGCACGGAATCTTGCCGTTCTAAGAAATGCACTAGAGTCATGAGTCAATCTATGCACAGTAGCAGCACCCTGACACTTAACATCGAGTGAAAAAAAAAAATCAAATTGGGAGAATTCGTTCTGTCCGAAATTGTTTCCACAGTTTGAAAACGGACCAGGCTCTCCTGTGTCTTGATTTTGCTGACAAAAAGCACGAAGGTGTGGGTAGGAAGCCCCGGAATCAGTGGCTCGGTGGGGAGAGGGCGGAGGACAGGACCCCGGACGAGAAAAAGGGGCCTGGGATCCACCTGTGGCATCTCATTTTGGAGCATAAGAAGCGTATAACAAACATACGAACATGTTAACGTATTAGCATTACTTCAAGCTGAAAAGAAATGTGTTAATGAGGCTTTTTTTTTATACCTTGAAGTTATCCCATAACTGACACTGCCTCTCATTTAGGTTTTTGGAAGCACCTGCTGTCCGGAATGACACTTGACTTGCTGGTGGGCTCACTGGTCTTTGCTCACATTTGCACAATTGCAAAGCTCACAGACGTGGCCCCCTGGGGCAGAATGCCCTCCTGGAAGAAGGAAATGTCCTCAGCAGCGCAGCCCTGAAGACGCAGGTGGTTCGGGGGTGATTATTAGACATGTTTTTCCAAGTGTCAGCAGACTTCCGAATGTGCCTCTCTGCAAAGTGCTTTCTTATGGAAAATGGGTTTTGTTAAAAATTCATTTAGGCTAAACCATGCATAGAAATTATTATTCACTCTCTTGCTTTTAGGGAGATGACTATGTGCATGTGTGTGCCAGCATATGTGGATGTGTACCCATGTGTGTGTTCTGTGCACATGTGTGTCCTGTCCATGTGTGCACATGTGTGTGCATGTGTGTGTGCTCAAGGGGGTGTGTGCATGTGTGTGTGTGCATATGTGTGAGTGTATGCCTGTGTGTGCTTGTGAGAGTGTGTGAGTAGGCATGTGTAACTGTCATGAGTCTGCGTATGCATGTGTATGGGTGCATATGTGCATCGCATGTGTGTGCATATGTGAGCATGCACATGAAAGTGCTTGAGCATGCCTGCGTGTGCATGTGTGTATGTGTGATTGTGCTTGCACGTGTGTGCATGTGTGAGGGTGTGCATGATGCAGAGGCAGCCAAGCACATGACAAGGAGGCCACACGGAAGATGGAGGGACCCAGTGCCCTCGGACATCAGTCCGTGGGACTTGGAAATCATTCAAGGGACCCTTTGCCAGTAGTTGAACCGTTAGGGACCTGGCATGGCGCTAACACCCCGTGGTTGGCTATGATGTAACGGGGCTTCATCTGTGGGCGTGGAGAGCCGAGGACCAGGAGCCGGGCCCAGGTGCCAGAGAGCAGCGTTACACCCGGCTGGAAATCCGGCGTCCTCTTGGCTTGCTCCACATCAGGAGGTCGCAGGCTCTTCCTTGACACGCTTAGTGAAAGCTCACCCCTCCCTGGTGGGAGCAGGGTTGGGGGTTCAGCTCTCATTCCGGCCTCTTCTGCAGGAACCATTTCTTGTCCTCTGGACACCGTGTTTGGGCATGAGGGCTGGGGGGTGACATGATCTTACCGATGCCCCTTTGACTTGGACGGCCACGTGGAGCTTCCGCGTGCGAGGCCAGTCGCCTGTGCATGGCCAGTCGCCTGAGCACGGCACACGGCTGCCCCGTGTCCACAGGTGATGGGAGTCAAGGAAGCAGGAGGGGGCAGGAAAGGAGTGAAGGAGGAGCAGGGGCCGAGGCGCTGGGAGTAAACAGCAAGTTGCTTCTTGGCCAAGGTCTCAGGAGCCTCTCCCCGCAGGTTCAACAGGGGCCGGGCCACAGAGCAGACACGCGGGGTGGGGGCCACTCGGGTGTTAGCCACGGAGGGCACAGCGGCCGGGGTGCGGGTCCCGGGGTGGGGGTGGCCCCTGTGGGAGCTGCAGCTGTGGGGAGGTGCGGCCACCTGGGCCTCCCTGGCCTCCTGCCCCTCAAGCTGACGCAGGAACCGGATGGGCAGAGCGAGGAAGGGCGGGAAGGGTTCTGGAAGGAGGGTTCCGGAAGGAGGGTTCCGGAAGGAGGGTTCCGGAAGGAGGGTTCTGAATGGCGTGCAGACGCCCAGGGCAGTTCGAATCTCAGATGAGCAACACGTTGCGTTTCCGTATAACGGCCTCACGCAACGTTTGGCGCCACGGTATGCCAACGGTGACGTACTGCTTAGGTGAAATTCCAGTCGAACTGGGCACCCGGCGTGTTTATTGGCCAATCTAGCAGCTGCCATCTGCTTGCGGACGGAGCAAGTGGGGTGCCGCGCTGTCGGGGGAGGGGACCGTGCTGGAGACTAACGCGGCCTTGGGAGAGAAAGGAAGTGGGCAGGGAAGGAGCTAAGGAGTTAACACACCCGTCTTCAAAGATAAACGTATCCCGCAGATGTGGGAAGGGAAGCCAGGCCAGGGGTTGGGCTGGGACGAGAATTCCTGATCATGAGTCACGGCCCTGATTGAAGTCTGAAACCAATTAGAGGTAAGAATGTGCTCAGCCCCAGATGTAACCTGAGCTGAGTGATGTCAGGCCGTGTTCCGAGGGTGAGGACGGGCGGCCTTGGACGGGGACCCTCTCCACCCTCCTACCGTGGAAAGAGGCACAGGGACCAGGCAGCAGCGGGAGAAAACGCCCCCCTCCGTGGGGCCAGGAGCCTCTGAGAGTTGGGGACGGTGGTGACGCCGCCCTCTCTTCGCGAAGAGGAAATTGTGTGGAGAGGGTGTTGTCTTCGGGCACTGCGTCACCCCGGGTCCACCCGCCTGTGTGCACACATGTGCCCATGTGCTCACGCTGGAGGCCGGGGCGGTGACTTCACATGCTTCACACGGTCCGCCCAGGGGGGACACCTGTTGCACCCCCCGCGTGGGGCCTCGGACACGCCCCAATTCCCAGGCTGTGACAGGAACGGCATGAGGGTCCAGGAGCGAGCGCTTCCCTCATGGAAAGGTGCTTCCAGGGGTTTCATTCCAGCCATTTCTGCTCCCAAACACACTCGTGGGAAAGCACATGGTCCAAGGCGCAGGCATGGCGCGCTACTCAAGCTCCCTGGGCAGCATGCTTTCTCTGTCCTCTGCCCCCGTGTGTGTGGGAACGTTAGGATTTCATAAACCCTTGCACGGCCAGGAGGCAATGCCAAGTGCACTGAGCTTGCCCACCGCGGCATCCTGGCCTCTGAATCGGGGCGGAACACGTGTGTTGCCCACGGAGGCCGCATGCTCACGGAAGAAGGTAGGAGTTCCGCACAGCGAGCTACAGGTTAGCAGGACGGGGGAGAAGTGACACTTGCGGGGGGGCGGGGTCTGCGGGATGGCAGTTCTGGCGCAGAGAGGTCACGGTATTGGAACCGCAGCCCCTGGCACTGTCCTCTGACCTCAGCCTCTGTTGACAAAGTGACCCCAGGGCCAGCCTCTCTCCCAGCCGCCCCCGAGGTCCCCCCCTGTAATTACCTCCACAAGTACTGCGCGGCGTGGCCGCAGAAACAGAGCACACGCGTGTTCCGAGCCCACACGTCCACGGTAGCAGCTGTGAGCCACGGGCCACCACAGAGCACTTGAAGGGGGGCCAGTACAATGGAGACACGAAATTTTTAAATTTCATTTTACCTCCGTTTTAAATGGAAACCGATGCCCCGTTCCATGATCAGAGAGCTTTGGAGAAGCTGGGAACCACGTGTATGCGGGAAGCGGCCATGCAGTGCACATCCAGATCCCGTGTGTGTTGTGAAAACTTAGCATCGGGCTGGAGATGTCGCCTGTGTCCCAGACTCGGGTAAGACGGGGAAGTACCTCCTCGACGCGTTTACGTGGATCCTGTGAACCAAGGACCGTCTTTTGGATGTATTGGATTAACTGAGGCAGTGTTTCCATTGATTTCACTTGTTCCACGTTTTCTTTTTTCACACGGCTCCCAGAACGTGTAACGCCCACGTGTGGCTCACCATGTATCTACCGGCCCACGCTGCTCCATGTCTCTGCACATGTATGTGCAGGGAGAGCCGCTCCCTAGCTGAGCCCCTACCCCATCTGCAACCAAAGCAGCCAGGTGAGGCCATGGAGGGACAAGCGGTGCTGGACCCCAGGGTGCCACGAGCAATCAAGCAGGAGAATTGAATTTCCTCCCTGACTTTCTTGTGTCCTTCACGCTCAGGACCCGCAGCAACGCGGAGGGAAGGCATGGCACCGGCTTGAGCATCGGAAAGTGGTTGTTGGGAGAAACATTGGGTGGAGTCCTGGAAAGTTCCCTGGAAACATCTTGAAGGGCTAGAGCACCCTTTGGCTTCTGAACCCCTTACCTGGAGGACCCCAGGGCCCATCGCCCCTCGTTCATGCCCGTGATCCCCGCCAGCAGAGCCTGGGGCCACGAACGTGTGGAGGACTGAGGGGAACGTGGGGAAGGGAGGGCAGAGATGCCCGGGTGGCTGCCTGGCCCAGACCGCACTGTGGGCGGCGTGGGCCGCGTCTCTCACACTGTGCGTCACCTGCCACCTGCCAGCGCGTGGGGGTCTGCTACGGTGCGGGGCCCTGGGTGACCTTGTTTCTTTCTGGTGTTGATGTTGCCACTGTAGCCCAGGGAGGCCCTTCATCGTCTGTAACACTGGTCCCTGGCGTAGGCGTGTCCCTGACGCATCCCCAGGCCTGGCCTGGCCCCAGCCGCCGGCCAGGAGGCAACCTGATGACCCCTCGGCACTTTCACTTTTCCAGAAGCAGCGAGCGCGCCGGGAATCAGGGACACTCCGGGACCGTGTGGAACCCAGCACCGTGTCCCAGGGAGGCCAGGCCTCCGAGAGAGCCACACACTGTCCATCTCACTCAGCAGCCAAACCCTGCAGGAGGGAGCGATTCCGTCACGCGAGCCTGGGCGCACGTGCCGCCTGGAACGGCGAGGGGTGAAAGGAGGGAAAACGTGCTCCCCCCAAATCCTCCCCTCACCGTGGTCAGAAAAGAAAGGGCTTCACATCCTGGAGAAAAAAATTGTTTTCCGAAAATCCAGATAACGGGCAGGGAGATCATTTTATAATCCCAAAGAGCAGTCAACGGAGAGGATGAGGACCTTCGTTTACAGAAGTTCAGGTGTCACGTGGCAGGAGAGGAATTTGGCGTTAGGAGCTACGTTCCCAGGGGTCTGCTCAATGCCTAGGTGTCAGGGGTCCATGCCCCGGGCACCGCTCGACTGACAAGCCAAGGGACGCTGAATGCGTCTGGGCTGAGCCCTGGGGCGGAACCTGGGGGGACCAGCGAGCCTTCCAGGCCACAACCCTCGGGGGAGGGGCTGCTGGAGAGTCAGTGAGCTGATGGCATGACCCCAGCCCTGGCTGGAGGCCATCCCGCCCCTGCCCAGGGGCCTGGCAGGGCTGTTGGCTCAGCAGGGGACTCCGAGGGGGACATGTCAAATCCTTGAGTGCTACACCCTGCCCAAGTCCGTGGCTAGAGGACAGCGGGCCCCAGCCAGTCCCCAGTAAGGGTGATGTGCGTGGGGGTCTCTAGTCACCATAACTGAGGGGACAGACCCCCTCCAGCCTCCTGTGGCACCGACCGCCACCCGCTGGTTTCTCAGAAAGACTTGAAAGTGCCCACGACAGTGGAGTTATTAAAAAGAAAACAAGAATAAAATGAAAATATCATCGATGCGCCACAGTGCAGAGAGGACCGCTGGCACAGGTTTTTACGGAACAGTCTAGTTTGAACTCGCTGTTTTCAACCTGTTCATGATTGGTTGCCTTTGGGTACCTTTCCATGTTGTATAATTTACAAACGCGAAAGGCAACTTTTCTGACGGCGTGAGCCCATCGCGCCATCACGGTAAACGCTGGATCTCAGCAGGTCCCGCTGTTCAACAGACTCCTTCCTGTTGGCAACGGTGTTGGTGCCTGTCCCTCAGCAGGGCCCCCGGACGGTGTGTGACCGTGGGCTTCCTCTAGCTCTGCGCACTGATCGCTTCCACGGAGGCCACCCTCCAGCCAGCGGCCCCCGGGATGACAAGCAGGGCACCCTGTCCTGGGCGACATGGGGCTGAGCACTTAGAGCAGCCCCCACTTCCTGGCTGTGAGCCTGATGGCCCGAGGTGACAGTCCTGGGGATGCGGCTCACAGGCGGTGGCCTCATAGGGCCGGTGGGAACTGGCCAGCAGGGCCTGATGAGACTTGTCCCCTGTGGCCATGCAAGGTGGGCAGAATTCAGTGAGGATATTTCATACAGCGCCTGAAATTAACATCTCCCTCCGGCACATACTCACATGCGCACAACGCAGCAAGAGGCTGATCGGAGAGACATTCTGTGACAATTCGCAGTTCGTGCGTAAGGACACAAAACACATTTGGGTCCTACTGCCCGAAGGTCTGGGTCTCCCCTGCCCCCCGAAGAACCAAGGGTGCCGGGTCCCACCCTGGATCTGAGGTGCTGTGCTGCACCCCAAGGCCACCTCGCTCTGGTGACCAGGGGGCGTGAGGATGGCGGGCGTGTTCAAAACAAATTCCAAGTGTGCAGGAGGATAATGTCTACACAAAAGCAAAGTCCTCTCTGTCCCTAGAATGTCTGGGTTGGGACAAGATCATAAGCTCCCACCCCTAAGGCTGCCCTGACCAGCACCAAGGTGGGGAGTGCGCCCACCCACCCACCCAGGAAACCACGGCCACCTGCCCCGGGGGTCAGGGGGCCGAGCCCTTGATCTGGACTCCGTTGTCTGGATCAGGCTGAAAATATTGGAAAAGAAGAAGAGGAAGGAATGCGCAGGAAAAGCTCAAATGCCCTTTGTTCCTGTTGTTTTTGTAAATTGCCGGTTAAGAAGATCACATTCCAGCCAGGCGTCTTCTGCGGAGAATTCTTTTGCAGGGAGTGCCCCCTTGTGTCTTCCACGCTCTCCCGAGAACCAGAGTCTCCGTGCCCGGCCTCAGTACGGAGGCCTCCCGCCTCCCCACCTCCCCACGACATGCCTGGACAGGGAAGCCCCCCCTGCCCCCCTGAGGGCTCAAACCGGCCCTGCAGCCTGTCCCGCCCCAGCAAGTTCAGGCTGATCGGTGGTCTGTGGGCTCCGACCCTGGGCTCCAGGGGCTGCCGTGCCCAGTCACGCCCACTTCTCAGGGGGACCCAGCAGCCGCAGCCGCGTCCTCACCCCGCGCCCACCCCCTGCCCTCAGCACATGCCTATTTGACCCTAACCCACCGCCCACCATGCACTCAATCCCTTGTCCCTCCGGGCTGCCCCCAGCCCCCAGGCACTGGGCCTCCGAAGAGAGAGACGGAGAAATGACAGGCGGAGCCGTGCGGCGTGTGCTGTTTATCCCTGACATCTGCCTCTGGACATCCGCTAAATGTCTGCTATTCCCCTGTTCCTAAATTCATAAGAGACCAGCTTTATTCGGGAATTAAACCGGATCCCCGTCCTTCACCAAGGCACCCGGTCCGGGTGCGGGGGTGCCTTCCTCGTGGTCAGCTGCATCTCTCTGGGAGCCACGGGAACACTGGCTGCTGGGGTGGCACCGTGGTGTCGCCAATTCTCTGGCATTTCACAGTTACACCTGAAAAGCATTAATGCATTTTAAAGGGGTTTCCAAATTAAAGCCAGAGTGAACCCCATCTCCCGAGGGAGTTGGACTTAGACCGTTAGGGGCAGCTTTGAATCCAGTGCCAGCTGTCCCGCGCCTCCTGATGGGACTTGAAGGACAGGTGGCCCTCTCAAAGCCACCCTGGGGCGCCTGCCACCTCCCACTCTAGGATGAGATGCAGGTGCCCAGAGGCTGGGCACAGGGGACAGGACCTCTCGCTCTGTGGGCCCCAGGGCCAGTTTGGGCTGATGAGGCCTTTGTGAGGATGGACAGAGATGGAATGACAGAGGCAGAATGGATTGACCCAGCCCTGCCTGATGGAATTCCCCGCCAGCCCGCCGGCCCCCGGAAGTCGCCGGGATAGCATGTGGCTCAGGCCCAACACCATAATCATCTGTTAGTCTTTCTGGCCTTTCCAGCCTGCGTCCCAAGCCATGTCATTGCTACAGAATAGCTGGGGCCTCCGTGAGTCACTTCAGTGGCCCAGGTGCACAGGTGTGGTCTCAGGGGCTCACCAGGAACACAAAGACACTCCCAACCCCAGGGAAATTCCGAAGGTCTAGAGTTGCCTCCCAGGGGCCAAGGCCAAACAGATTCCTTCCTGCAGTTGCTCCTGGCACCCCTCTGGGTGGTTAGAAGTAGGGGGCAGGCACTTACATTTAAATTCTATAACCAGATAGGTATTCAACCAAACAGCAAACTCCAGGTCCTATCATCGTAGGCATAGTGCCTGCCACTTCAGCCGACCTGCTTCGTGCGAATGGTTTATTTTTTTCCAATCCCACAATTAGTATCTTCTTCTCTGGTCAGTCAGATGCTGTCACTTCCTCTGCTTTTTCTTGCACGAACACAAAACACACAAGTCTGTGTGCTGCTGCTGGTTCGTTCCTTCTGCTTGGATTTTGAAGTTTTATAAATGCCCTGGAACCCAGTTTTATCGTAAACGGTGTCCGTGGCGTCTGGTGTCTCTGCCCAGCTACTCTGACCACTCACTCTTCCAGGGGAAACTCAGAGACCCTGAAAGATTCGACCACCCCAGCGCAGCTGTCTGCACCCACTTCCCTCCGTCTTTGCGAACTCTTGACCTGGTACTGAAATTGGCACCATAACCCTGGTCTGTATTAAAATACTATCCTCCAAATTGTGCTTTGAAATATTGTGTATTTGGGGCACGCGTAGGGATCTTTTCAATACGTGTTCATTCGTTTTAGGTGTTTTCCCCGTCTTTCACAACGCGCGGAGTTTGAGTCATCAAGTAAAGCTTTTCCTGAGGTCTCACTTGCGTGACTCTAGTTTTCACAGTTAATTTCTAGTTCATTTGGTCCTTCTTGTTGTACACGGGGTGAGCATGGTTATTTCATTGTGTCAAGGACTAGAAATGTCACCAGTGTCAGATAACGTTTCCCACACGCAGTACATGTTGTTCATTGAATACCTGGGGAAAAAATGAGTGGGTATTTTAACAACATTTGGCTTTTTAGATATAACCTTGTTTCTGAAAAGGATTTCTGCCACTCCCAGTGAAGGTTAGATTATCCGCATGGCGTTGTGGACCTATTTTCCCATTGTCTGTATTTTCTGTATTTTCTATTCTTTGTGTTTTACAGAAACGTGAATCATTGAAAACCATAGAATGGCGCCTGTAGGAAACACAGCATGTGGCATGAGCATTCCTGGTCTGAGGCTGAGTCTCAGGGGGTCGTGCTGAGTAAGCGGTGGGATTGCGGCACGTCCTGAAACCGACCCGCTGCATCTTACACTCGGGCGGAAGCGCCGGCCAGCAAAATTCCCTCCTTCTCCCGGCAGCCGTACATTGGTTGACCATTTGCTTTTGAGAAGAAAAGAAAAGGCCGAGCCCCAGGTTCGCATCTGAAAAATCCATTCGAAGGGGGAATTCGGTGCCCTGAGCTAAAATAAGCCAGGATCGACGGCTCCACGCAAGGCCCAGCGGGCCCGCCTCCCTGCCAGGAACAAGTTCAAGGTCGAGGGCGGCGCTGCTGCGCCCCTGGCGGGTAGGGCAGCGCTCGCGCCCTGGGCGCTGCGGGGCTCGGGCACCACCACGTGCTGCACGGGAGGGAAAACCGGAAACTCTAGCACAGGGTTGGCCTTGTCCAGGGTTTAAGAAGATGTGTTTTAACACCCGAGTGGCTGGGGGCGTCGGGCCGCCTTCCTGCCGCGAGCAGCGTTCGCCTTGGTTCAGCCCGACGCCGCGCGCTCCGCACCCCGCAGCGGCCCCGCACCTGCCCCGCAGGCGCAGCAGGGGCTCGGGAGGAGGCGAGGGGCTCCGCCAGGGCCCCAGAGTCAGCGCTGCGGCCCTGACGCCCGGGCTCCAACACGAGGTGGTTTCAGCGACGGTTCCTCCGAACTGGACCATGAATCCTTAGTCGGTTTCCAAAATGTGCACAGCGCGTTCCCCGCGGGCGCTGTCCATCACGTCGGCCCGGCCTGCCTGCTGCAGGGACGAGCCGCACCCCTTGCCCGGAACAGGGTGGGGAGCCTGCGGCAGGAGGCTGCCCTCCCGCCCCGGTGGTCCGCCAGGCGGGCGCAGGGCCACCGCAGTCCCCACGCTGGCAGGAGCGGGAGGCTTGGGGCCGCAGCTGCGCTGAGCCCGAACCCGGGTCGCTGGGGGCCTGAGCCCTCGGAAGCAGAGACCAGGAACCAGAGGGGACGGCCCAGGGGAAGGGCGATCCAGGCCAGGCCGCAGGAAGGGGTCGAGATCGGGACCCACCCGGCACGCAGACGTGGCAGCCGGGGAGCAGCCCGTCCCGTCCCGCAAAGGGGCCGTGGGGCTGTCTCGCACACCGACTCCCACCTCCCAGGCGGCTCCAGTTCTTCGTTGACCAGGGTCCTGAGAACAAGACGGTCTCCCCGCCCCACACGAGGCAGCTGCCCGGGCTCCGGGTTCCTCCACCCTGAGCCGGAGGCCGGCCCTGAGGGTCCCACCCTGGCACCGCCTGCCCACAGCGCCCACCCAAGCCCAGCTCCCTCCTGCCCCTCCCGCCCCTGCCTCCTGCCAATCACCCTCTGTCTCCGTGGCTCTGCCTATGCCAGGCATTTCATATCAGTGGAGTCCTACATGCAACAAGCTTATTTCACGTTACAGCGTTTCCGGGATCCATGCATGTTGTAGTGTCGGTGCTCCATTTGTTTTCATGGCCAAGTAATATTCCACTGCGTGGATAGACCACGTTTTATTATCCACTTGCCAGTTGACAGACATTCGGGTTATTTTCACCTTGGGGCTGTCGTAAACAAGGACGCTTGAACATCTGTGTCAAGATTCTGTTTGGACATGTTTTCACCTTGCATGGATACACTCCTAAGAGTAGCATTTCTGGGTCATGTGATGCCTCTCTTTTAAACTTGGAGGAGACACAGGACCCACATGACCATCTGCTGCCCACGGGTACTTCTTCTCTGGGGAAATAACACAGCCCTTTGCCCATTTTTATTTTTATTTTTTAAAAGATTTTATTTTTTATTAGAGAGGAGGTGAGGGGAAAAGAGAGGGACAGAAACATCCATGTGTGTTTGCCTCTCACACACCCCCATCTGGGGACCTGGCCTGCAACCCAGGCCTGTGCCCTGACCAGGACTCAAACCAGTGATCCTTTGGTTCACAGGCTGGTGCACAATCCACGGAGCCGCACCAGTCAGAGCCCTTTACACATTTTTAAATTGGGTTATTTGCCTCCCTGTTTTTGAGGTGTAAGCATCATTTATTTATTCTAAATCCAAGTCTTTTGTTCAATATGTGATTTGCAAGATTTCCTCCCATTTTGGGGTGGTTTTCTTGCTGGTGTCCTTTGAAGCACAGAAGTTTTTCGTTTAGATGACGTACAATTTATCAATGTTTTTCCCTTTGTTGCGGTGCCTTTGGTGTCATACGTAAGAAACCAGCACCTAATTCCAGGTGGTGAAGACATACCCTACGCTTTCTTCTCACAGTTTTATAGTTTTAGCACTTACATGGATGTGTAAGTTTGAATTTGTTATGTCATGTGGCAGGAGAGAGGGGCCCAACTTCATTCTTTCGACTATGGATATAACCAGTTGTCTTTGCTCCGTCTTTTACAAAGACAATTCTTTCCCCCTGGGATAATGTTAGCACTTGACTAAAAAATTATTTGGCTGTAGCCCTGGCTGGTGGCACAATGAATAAGGTGCTGGCCTGAGAACCCAAAGGTCGCTGGTTCGATTCCCAGCCAGGGCACATAACCAGGTTGCAAGCCAGGTCTCCAGCCAGGTCCATAGCTGGAGGCAGGTGAAAGGCAACCATACATGGATGCTTCTTTGCCTCTCTGCCTCCCTCCCTGCCCTTCTCTCTAAAAATGAGTTTAAAAAAAATCTTTTTAAAAATGTTACATGAAAAAAAGTTAAAATTGGAAAATTTACTTTTTAAAAAATTATTTGGCTGTAAATGCAAGGTTTTTCCCCTGGACTCTCAGTATATCCCATTGATCTGTCTACTCGTACTACCATTGACCCACCTACCTACCCTGTCCTGAATGCGGGACTAGGTAGTTAAGTTTTGACTTAGATGGAAACTATGAGTTTCACTGTTCTTTGTTTTCAAGATTGTTTTGTCTATTCCGTGTCTCTGATTTTTTATAGTTTTATAATTTGCCAGTCACCGCACAGAAGCCAGCTGTGATTTTGATAGGAATCGCACTAGATCGGAATGGGAGCAGCATTGCCATCACCATGTAAACGTTCCCAATTCACAAACAAGAAATGTGTTTTCATTTATGTAGGCCTTCTTTAATTTTTTGAACAATGTTTTAGTTTCTCACAATGTAACCTTTGCACGTCTTGTATTGCATTTGTACCTATTTTATTCTTTCCATGCTATTGTAAATAAAGGTGTTTCCTTCATTTCAGCTCCTTCATTGTGGCTGTACATGAAGAAAGGTGATGGTATCTACCGATGTTCTATTGCTTAACGCGTTCATTGGTTCTAACAGTTGTTTAGTGGCTTCCTTAGGAGCCAGGTGGAATTCCAGGTTGTGAGTCGGCCATGCTCCGATTCCCAGCCTCCCCCACGGCAGTTCTCCGAGAGGAGCTGGGGGTAGGGTGCGGGCAGCTGGCACAGGTAAGCCAGGGTCTCGAGTACGAGACCAACCTCTCCAGCCTCAGGTGCCCACACTTGCCCCATCCACACGACCACTTACTGCCACTCCATCGCAGTGGGCACCAGCCTCTCCGGGCAGAGCCTCCTCTGTTGGCCTCCCCGCTGCTGCCTTGTTCCTGTGCACCCGTCATCTTCTGAGCCCACGTGCCCTTAGTGCACCCCCTCCCTTCCGAGTCTTCTGAAGAATAGGGGGAGGGGGGAAGCAGGTGCAAAGCCGTATGGCAATGACTCAACAGCGAGGGCTGGGCTGCAGGTCCCTGGGACTCCATCCATCCCCCCACGGCCACGGGGAGTCCTCTGAACCCAGCCCGGGGTCTCGCCTAAGGCCCTGCTGCTGCTTGTCCCCCAGAACCCCTTCCCTCCTCTTCCAAGACCACATTCTTCCCCTTGTCAGCTCGTCTCCAATCCCAAAGTTCCGGTGCGTGTCTGTCAAAGGACAGTCTGGTCCCCTCAACCACCTCCCCGCACTCTGCCTCTGACCTGGGGCCCCTGTTCAGCCAAGAACCGTTAACCCGCGCCTTTTCGCAGCCCAAGCACCTGCCAAGGCCCAGCAATAACGGTCCCTTTTCTTTTTCAGTGGTCCCACCTCTGGGCAGTGAGCCCACCGGATCTTTCTTTACTCAGCATGGGTTGGGAGCCATCATTACATGTTGGAAATTCCAAGTCCTGCTCCCCAAATTTATGCCAAATTAATTCTCAGTCTCCTTTGTATGATCGGTGAAACGGTCGCTTTATTCTAGCTGTCCGGGCACCTTCCTATGTAATGTTGTCAACGCTCTGAGGGATTGCTGCAGTGATTTTAAAAAATGTTATAGTCCATCCCGGGAATGGCTAACTACAGTGATGTCCACATGGAGACGGTTCATGAACCAAACATTTAAATCATTAGCCTGAATGTTACCACCCATTTCTACATTGTACAACACTGGTTTTAAACACAAGTATAACTGCATTTAACCGCGGAATCACAGAAAGCACAGAAAGCCATGTGTATGAAATACCTAATACGTGCGACTGTGTTTGTTCCCATCAGAACAAGAAGTGACGCTCCATCTTCTCTTGGAACCTGACTTAGCTTCAAACGCACAATGAAGACGATGGTGCCCTACAACGCTCACATCCAAGGGACCCTCATGTTCTGTCTTTCTTAGGCTGCTTCCATGTAACAGGCTGAAGTGTCCGCTCCACCGAACTGACCGGGGAGGGGAAGTTCTTTCAGTCCTTCCTTGCTCATCAGAGCCTAAGGCTGGTACCGCAGGTGCCTCAAACGAAGCGCATTACAAAGGGTTGTTTTGTGCAGCCTGTTTATGGTTCTGATGCGAACAAAACACACGCACGTCTATACAAATGGTGTGATTTGTGGGACGGCAGGTGGGTTAAATGCGCCTATAGTTGTCTTCAGAACCAGCACGACACAAAAAAGAAAAATGGGTGATGAAGTTCAGACTGGTCACTTCTATTGTTTAATTTTCATTTATATGTTGTAAATAGTAAAGTTAAGAACCTATGAAAAGTTGACACTGCAGAGAAAAGAAAAATGTTACATTTGATGCTCCCCCGCCCCCCTAGCCCGCATTTTCGACGGGCCCGGCGTCCTCCAAGCGCGGCAGCGCCTGCAGCAGAGCCCATCGGGGCGGCCTCCCGGCCGGAGCAACAGCGAAGCCGGTGCGTGAACCGGTAACACCCTCGCAGCACGACCGGCCGAGCACCCGCGGCGGAGCCCCAAGCCCGTCGGCAGCGGCGGGAGGGAGTCCTTGAGCCGCCAAAGCGCCCGCGGGGGCGCCGCACTGCAGACGCCGATTGGACCTGGTGGCCTGGCCGCGCGGGGTCGGGGGGCGCGGGCGGCGGCCCTCGGACGGGGCCCCACGTGGAAGGGGCGTGCCCGCTTCAGAGACGCGGCGGACTGAAGGAGCTCGTCTGCAGGCAGATCCTAACCTCCGTTTGGGCCTGTACAGTTGCCCCCAAGGAGGAGGGACCTCGAGGAGCCCTCGGACGCGCCCTAAAGCCTTTCCTCCCGGGTTTGGACGCGCGCACCCCGTACAGCGACCTCCCAGCCGCCCGGCCGGTCCTCCAGAGCACCGAGAGCGCCGGCCAGAGCGGCCTAGCCCCCGCCCCCTGCCCGCCTCCTGCCCGCGGGCCGGGCCAGGCCAGTTCTCCAGAGCACCGAGAGCGCGGGCCAGAGCGCCCTAGCCCCGCCCCCCTGCCCGCGGGCCGGTCCGGTCCTCCAGGGCACCGAGAGCGCGGGCCAGAGCGGCCGAGCCTCCCCCACTCGCCCCCTGCCCGCGGGCCAGGCCGGGCCGGTCCTCCAGGGCACCGAGAGCGCCGGCCAGAGCGGCCGAGCCCTGGTCCCCGCCCGCGGGCCGGGGCGACGTCTGACGACGCGCCGGAACCGAGTTTGCGCCTGCGCTGGGGGGCGCGCGCGCGCGCGCGGCAGCGGCGGCTTACGTCATCGCGGGCGCGACGCCCCGAGGGACAGTCGGGGGTCCGGCTACCGGGAAGGTTCGGCGGCGGGGCCGGCTGGGAAGATGCCCGTGGCCGTGATGGCAGAAAGTGCCTTTAGTTTCAAAAAGTTGCTGGATCAGTGCGAGAACCAGGAGCTCGAGGTAGCCTCGTGGCGCTGGGAGGGGCCGCGGGCCGCGGCGGCACCGGTCTCCAGGGGAACGGGGCCAGGGGCCTCGGCCCGGGCGCCGGCGGGCGCCCGCCAGGCCGAGAGTGCGGCCGGGTCGCCCGGACTCGCTGGGGGCTTTTTGTGGCTCGTCCTCTGCGAGCGAGCGTGAGATCCCTGTCCCTCCTGCTCCTTAGGCCCCCGCTGCTCGTGTTGAAATGAAGACCTTCCCCGGCCGCCGGGGGAGGCGGGGTGGCTCGCATTTTGTGCCGGGCGCGTGCTCGCCCGAACACGGGCTGAAGAAGCCATCAGAACCGGGTTTTTTTGTGTTTTTCCCGTAGATATTATTCGTTATTTGTAGGGGGAGGGAGAGAGGGAGAGAGACATCCATGTAGGTTGCCTTTTGTGAGCGTGCCGCTGGCGAGCTGGCCTGCGTGCCTGGCTGGGAATCGAACCTGCAGCTCCCGGTTCGCAGGCCGGCGCTCACTCCACGGAGCCACCAGCCAGGCCTGGGAACCTTTTGTTCGCGCGTAAGACTATCTTGTTAGCACGCAGCCCCAGGTTTATCTTCAGTGAGAGGTGAAGGGCACCTCCTGCCGCCTTCACGTTGAGGTTTTTCCTTAGCGAGACCCTTAAGCCTGTATAAAGGAGAGCTAGCCAGAGGGGACACAGCCATTTGATAGATGTATTTGAAATGAATTAAAGTTGGAAGCGGTTACAAATGCCCGGAAGTCAACGTGACTTTTATTTTTCTGTTTATGATTCATTTACTTAGATACTCAACATGTTTGATGTACCAGGCAGAATCATAATGGTTTAGGACCCTGTAGGAAGTGTTTGTTTCTTATCGTTGTAAGATTATTTATATAAGAATTTGAGAACTGAGGAAAGGATCCTGTTTATTCCTGATTGTGTGAAGACAGGGGGCCCAGAGGGAGGGAAGTCACTGCTACCGACAGGTGTACACTTCTTATTCTGCTAGAAGTGTAAAGGAGGTTTTCTCTTTCATGGTGGTCTTCCAGGCTCCAGGAGGAATTGCCACGCCCCCAGTGTACGGTCAGCTTCTTGCTCTGTACCTGCTCCATAATGACATGTAAGTACCTCCCACCTAAAGCAGCAGCTCCTTCCAGGTTATGCAGAAATGATTCTGCGCTGAAATCAAAACCGTGCCATAGGCATGAGGAGCTGTACCTTTTATTGTAATACTTCGTGTAATATGCCAATAATGAGTCATTAGTTTCGATTAGGCTGAGTTACTTTAAAATACACTTGTTTTATACGTAGCTCCTGAATAGCACTCCAGTTTGTTATGAGAAATTACAAAGTTACTTTCAAAATTCTTTCATTCTGTTTACCTTTTTGTAAAACTGTCATGCGGCTTTCATTTACTTAACCACAAGTGTAATCAGACGAAGAGAAGTTGAAACGAAAGATTGAGAAAGCTCAGAGGAATTTTATTACCAGCATTTATAAAAGCCTTTGAAAATTTTTTGTTAACTGTTCCAAATTCCTGTTGGAAAGTCAGGCAGCAGAACTGTGCAAAGGAGTGAGAGAGTCTCAGTTCTGTCACCGTCTAGTGACGACTATCGTTTTGTTTTAAATTCTTCTAAATTTGGTTCATGTCTTTTAA
This sequence comes from Noctilio leporinus, assembly GCA_004026585.1. Taxonomy (NCBI): domain Eukaryota; kingdom Metazoa; phylum Chordata; class Mammalia; order Chiroptera; family Noctilionidae; genus Noctilio; species Noctilio leporinus. Next base: position 39,328 of record PVIW01003579.1, on the reverse strand, counting down.
AAACCCAAACCAAAGTTTTATTTTACACATGTATCGTATAAATTATCTGATTGATTTATTGTAATCTGCCACCCTGCGTTCTGGCTCAGGCTTTGGTGGCTCTGGGTCCCCTGGGTGAGGGGCGAGATGTGGAGGAAAGCGCCGTGGGCTGCACCTGCGGGGGCCGGGGGCACGGGGAGCCGGAGTGGAGCAGAGCCTTGCGGCTTGTGTGTCTATTTGTGTGTCTGATGGGGCAGTTCTGTTTCAGTCTTTGTTTATTGTGCTCCTTACTGTCTTAATGTAAGATCTGGATCGTCACTAAGATGTTTACTACAAGTGGCAAAATGTTACTTTGGTTGAACTGTTTCACGTCTTTTCATCTGAAACTTTCCGAGGACAAATCCCTATAAAACTACGTTTTGTTCTATTAGATTAAAGGATCCTTCTGGTTTCTCGTGGGCTGTAGAATTTTAAACATTTACTGAGATGATATGTTTTTAATAGCTTGTTTTTCCTTGGATGCACATTAGGAATAATGCAAGATACCTTTGGAAAAGAATACCACCTGCTATAAAGTCTGTGAGTATCTTTTCTTTTTACAACTTCAATACAAGAATGGTAATCCTTAAAATGGTCTCTCGTGAAAATTTGTTTTCTTTCCTGTGTGGTTCACAGAAATTATTATGAAACTGGTATTAAAGTTTAAAAATACACCTTCATGAACCTCTAAGCAGAAGTTTTAATTTCTCTTGGATGGTAAAGAAATCCACGCTCCGCTTCTGCCAGTCAGGTTTCTGGAGACATTGCATCGAAGCAGCTTGAACCGGTGCCGTTTATAAGAGCATTCTAAACTTGATGGTTGCCCACAGCTTTAAGATTCCTTTATTGCTAATTAAGATTTTAGGCTTCTTATTTTGGATGGGAGATTAGAAGAAATAACCTTGTAAAAGTTTTTTCCAAGTGGAATGAAGTAAATTTCTACTTTCAAGTGACTCACATTGTCTAGTGTGAAGTCAATTTTTGAAACATTTACAGAATATTCCCAAGAATTCACCGAAACACTCTGGTTCAGTGTTGATATCCAGCAGCCACAGCAGGTCAGATTACTAGTGTTTTTGTTCTTTCCTTTTCCGTCCTGTTAACGCCCCTCCAGCTTCGCAGTTAAAGAAAGAGCAGCCCCGGCTGCGTGCGTGGTGCCAGCCGTTGTGATGGGAGCCTGTGCTGCTGTGTCCTAAAGAGACACACTTGTATGCACGTATCAGTGATGCGTGATCTGTACTACGTGTACGTGTTAACCAGGTATTAACAGACCTTTTAAAAGCAACATACAAGATAATTCTCAGACTCCATTCTGAAATATTTTGGGGCTGCATTGTCATGCTTTAATTTGCTGTTATCATAAACATTTACAGCAGACTTAATAGACTTGACTGTTCACAGTACCTACAGACATTTTTGTTTGCATTGAGCTGAAAAGTAATTATACCTCTAAAGAAACGCCGGATTCTGTTTTAAGGTGCAGTGGTTGATGAATCTGCGGAGTGAACATCCTCACAGGCAATAACGGTATTTATTTCAGGCAAATTCTGAACTGGGGGCCATTTGGTCGGTAGGACAGAGGATCTGGCAGCGAGATTTCCCTGGCATCTACACGACCATCGGTGCCCACCAGTGGTCGGAGGCCGTGCAGCCCATCATGGAGGCGCTGAGAGGTAGTGTTGCTGCGGCTGTGGCGCTGGGAGCCGGAGGGACAGGCGTTTCCCCCGGGCGAACGGGGCGGATTTCACAGTTCTGCTTCACTTCCTGTCGCTGGTGCAGGCATCGCAGTACAGTTGTCATTTGACCCTAGATGGAAATTGTTAGAGGGTTTTGCTACTCAGATGAAACCTTGTGATACTCAGTTAAGTTCAAGATTCTTTTACACCCAGGTTTTTGAAGGTGGAGGCTGTGCCTTGAACTCTGTCACCCCCAGCCTCTGACGGGTGTTGTCCCCGACATCGGGCCTTGATAACTAACAAGCCTGCAGGCCGGATGTGACGTAGTAACACTCCCTCCTGCCTCTGTCTTTCCCGTCTCCCTCCCCCAGCTCTGGCTTCCAGTCACCCTGGCACCAGCGTGTCCTGCGCCACTGCTGTGTGTCTGTAGTTCGCTCGCCCGGTCGCCCACTCTGCAGAGTTGGCGCAGGAGTGGCTGGCTGAGTGCGCCGCTGTGGGCCTCGGCGGGCGCGGAGCAGGGGTGCAGGCTGCCTTGGTGCCGTGACGCGGAACAGTGTCCGTCACCGACCCGCAGGCACGCGCTGTGGCAGGGAGGGCGGCTGGCCGGAGGGGAGGGAGGCAGGTGCGGTGGGGGGCGGGCAGGCAGCATGGGCACCCTTGGGACACTTGCCCGGGAACCAGCCTCTTCCTGCGTGGCCGTGGGCTTTCTTGGGTCCGGCTCAGCCTCGTGACCCAGCCTGAGGACACAGTGCTCAGCCCACGTTGGACAGCAGGTTCAAGGGCAGGACTAGGTCAGTGTCCCGGCTCGGTCCGCAGGGGTGGCGGCAGCTCTTTCGTACTCATCCACCGGCCCGTTACCTGGGAGGTCAATCCGAGGCCGCCAGCAGCCAGCAGAAGGAGCCGGGGAGGCAGGCAGGCCCGCAGGCCCCACTGGCTGCCCCTCGTTTTCTGTCCACCCGCTTCCCCGTTGTCGACGGTGGCCTGGGGGTCCCACACGTCCCGTCCCGGGAGGAGGGTGTTTCAGTCTCGAGTGAAACTGCTGCCAGAGTTGTTGGCGGCCACTCCCGGCGGGGTTCAGACTCTCAGGCTCTGGCCCTGAGCGGAGTCAGCAGCAGAGCAGGTGGGAGGGTTAGGGTGCTGCTCAGCCCCCCAGTTTGGAGTGCAGCCCCCTGGGACCCTGCGTGAGGCCCTCCTAAGGGGATAGCACATGCACAGCAGGTGTTTTGCTTCCTTTGCTCAGTGTGTTACTCGAATCAAAGGCCATTTAAAAACCTGCCTCACAAACACATTTATTTACGTGAAACACGCTGAGGGTTTCAGTCTTGTGTGTAGTAACTTTTTTCTATGTCGTTCTCCCTGTCACCTGAGAAAGAATTTTTTGTCTGAGAGGAAATACAAGACATATATTTGACCTGTGACATTTGAGCCCACTTACCTGCTAGAGGGAAGTCTGGGCTGCTCTCATCTTGCTTATAAAAACGGGGCCAGGACAGCCATGTCACTTAATCACCCCTCCTGAAAACGTCCGCTCCCTGGTCACTGCCACCCTGTCCCGCGACAGAGGCGACCAGGAGGCGGGCCTTCGCGCTGGTCTCCCAGGCCTACACCTCGATCGTGGCCGGTGACTTCGCCGCCTTTGTCGGGCTCCCTGTGGACGAGGCTGTGAAAGGTACCGTTGGCCTGCCCGCTGCTCTCGGGGAGAGGGACGTGGGTGTCACTCTGTGCAGTTCTGTAGAGAGGCGGCCTGGGGCAGGGAGGCCGGGCAGGGAGTGGTGGGAACATGCCCAGCTGGCCAGCTAGTGAAGGAGAACCATTGCGCACTTGGAAGCCCCATTCCCCACCCCGCGGCTGCAGGTGCACCCCCCGCCCCCTGGGCCCCTTTCCAGCCCGTCTCTTCTGGTCCCTGGAATGTACCCTCCTGCCCCCGCCTGCCCCCTGGGCTCCCAATGTCCTTTCGCATCTCCACCTCCCCCAGGCTGGAGGGCGGGGGAGCGTTGCGGGCGCCTGGTGCTGGCGTCTGACAGCGACCTGATGTTTTCCTTCTCCGTCAAACCGGGAGCTCCACCCAGCACCGCGTCTTAGCCTTAGATACCCAGGGCCCAGCGTGACTCCGGACACGTAGCAGGTTAACGAAGGTCTCGGAACAAGTCGTACTGACATCTGTTTACTTGATGCTTCTTCCGGGCTCGCACGTGGCGGGTCTCCCGTGCAAGCTGTGCCGGAGGCAGGAAGGGCAGGGTGGGGCTCTGCTCATCTCCGCGTTTGTGTTAAATGCTTGTCTTTAGGTGTCTTAGAGCAAGGGTGGCAGGCGGACTCCTCCACGAGAATGGTGATGCCCAAGAAGCCAGGTAGGTGGCGCTGTTCCCGCCTCCCCTGGGCCCCTGCGGTAGGAGGGCTGGTAAACATCACCTGGTCTTTCCTTAGCTATTAGACGCCTGTTTTCATACTGAAAAGCTACTTGACATGGGTGTTTTGTAATTCCCGTGACTAGTGTCACTGAATACGAATGTCCCCGTTTACCTACGGAGCCTCTTCTCACTGCTCACCCCGAGTGCCCGCTTCTTGCAGCTCAGAGCCCCTTTCCTCCTTCACTGAAGACACGCAGACGTGTCACCAAGGCTTTGCGTGGCTCTCACTGTCACAGGCCCAGTGGCCGGGTCTTCCTGCTGAGGCCTTGTGCCAGGCGGGCCGTCCGGGTGGCCCTGCCCCGGGCTCTGGGCCCCTCCTTCCTTCCCACCCAGCTCAGCGCCACAGGCCCCATGCTGGCGGGGGGCCCCTCCTGCGGGGCCTTCGCGGGGCTTCGCGCCCGTGCCCGGCGGCCTGGGTGGCTCCCTTCCCTGGCTCGGAGGTCCTGCTGCTGACGCCCTGGCTGCCACTGTGCCGTGTGGCACGGGTGTCAGGGCTCGCCCAGCACGTCCCGCCGTGCCGGAGGCTGGGAGGGAGGCGGGCGCCCTGCCGACACGCCGACTGCGCTGAGGATTCCCCTCCCAGCGCCAACCGGGCTGCGTTTTCTTCTTCAGCCGCGGGGCCGCTGGACGTTTCCTTCAGCAGGTTTATTCCTTTATCAGGTACGTTGTCCCACGAGCTCATTGCAAACACGCCTCACTCTTCGCTTTTGTAGTTTGTGTCCATTTCCCTTCTTCTCACCTTATGAACAGATTGTTTTACTTGGTATTTATTGATAATCCTGGTTATGCGTGTGGGTTCCCCTCTAGCCCCCCTTGAGCACTGGCACCCGAGGGCTCCGCGTGGACCCTCCGGGGCGTCAGTCCAGTGGGGGTGCAGTGGCCGGGCTGCCGGGCGCTGGCTGAGCACCAGGACGGGACCCTGGGCCGCGGGGCTCATGCTGCCGCGTGATGTTCCCCTCGACCCACCGGGGTTCCAGGCATGCGGGTGGCCCCCGGGGGAGCCGGGTTCTCTCAAAGGGATGTCACCTCCGTCACAGCAAACACGACGTGGCTTTGCTCCCATTTTGGGAAAACTGCACATGAGAGTTTGAGACTTCTTGGCTCGTTTTTCAAAAATAGGCAAATATGGGAAGTTTCCTTATCGTTACATTAAATCCTGGGGGCTGGGGGGCAGAGCCAGCCCTGGGCGACCCTGGTCACTGACTTTGAGACTCTCACGTGCGCAGAACCTGCCCCGGTCCCACCGATCCCCAACGAGCAGCAGCTGGCCCGGCTCACCGACTACGTGGCTTTCCTGGAGAACTGACGGCCACCCTGGGCCCAGGCCACCTGCAGCGTCCTGTGTCCTGGTCGACGTGGAAACGTGGACTTGTGTTCTCAACTTCCCGGATGGACAGAGCGAGCACCTCCGCACCCGCACTGAGCATGTGATAAAATACATAAGTGATACAAAGCGCATTACGCATACTTGTCCTTCAACGTCATGCTGGGTAGTGGCTGAAGCGGTTCTTCTCCTTTGGGGACGTCTGACAGTGTGGGGGGCGTCGGGACGAGGTGGCCAGTTGCAGGTGCCGTCCGTCGGCCTCACCGCTGGTCCGCAGCTGCAGGGACCCGCTGGAGTGGAGGACGGTCCCCAGGGCAGTGTCACGTGGGGGTGACGCTGCCGCACCCTCTTCGGAAAAGATGCTCCTCCCGCTTGCCTCCCGCGGCCGCTGTACAGGACGCTGCGTGCGGGTGGGGACAGCGCCAGGTCCCAGCGGGCGTCCGTAGCTGCAGAAGCTCCGCTGAGCCGGCCGCCGTGGCCGCAGTGGCCCGCGGGGCGACTGGACTGAGGGGAGCTACGCCGGAACGTCTCCTTCCAGGGGCGTGGGGAGCGGCTGCCCTGCAGCCCTCGGTTCCTTTGGTTTCTCCCTCGGTCACGCTCTGCCTTTTGGAAACATGCTGAACAAGTTTTCATTTTTGTGTGACAGCCCTCTGGACGTTTGAAGTTGAGTATTGTACCTTCAGGTTAAAACACCGCCGAGTTCGTGTATTTTGCTTTTGTTCAATAAATATTTAATTGAATTCTTCAATGGTTTCCTCTAAGGCAGTTTCTAGACACTCCCCTGTCCTCCTATTCTGGTTTCCCCGTTGCCGTTCTGGTTTGTCAATATCCCTTGTGAAACGGGTTTGTTACCACAGAAGCACCCCGCCTCGTGGTGACCGTGGGATTTGTGTGTTGGCACACGTTTTAAGAGACCTGTCTGCAGGATTTCTGCTTCCCAAGGTTCTAAGAACATGCCTGGTGCCTGAGTCTCCGAGGGGAACACGGGTCACAGCCACTGAGGGGCCCGATGTCCCAGCCCCGTGAAACCCAGGCTGCATCCCTGGGGGCCACCCACAGCCCACAAGGCTGTTAAGAAAGTGCCAGCAAGAGCCATCATTTTGCCTTTTTCTACGTTTTGATAAATAATCTTTAACACGTGTCACAGGAGTGTCTGTGAGGAGGGGCTTGTCAGCATGAGAAGTCAGAACGAGGCAGGGATGACCTCTGGCAGAATTTTCTTTATTTCTCACAAAGGCAAAAATACAAATGTCAAGGTTAGAGATGACCAGTTTTGACTCAACAAAGAGCTTTTCTATCGGTTAGGCCAACCCTACTTAATAGAAATAGAAGGTGTCACATAGAATTCTAAATTCCGTAGTAGCCTTAATAAAAAAGTGAAAAAGAAAACCATGACAATAATTTTAACATGTTCAGCCCAATCGCAATCATTTTCAGTTCAACGTGTCGTCAATGCCAAACGGTTCATGAGAAGCGTCGTGTTCTTGAAACCCCGCGTGGCTGAGCCTGGCTGAGTGCGACAGGCCACCAGGACCTGGCCCCGGAGCTCAGGCAGGAGCAGCGTGTCTGCGTCTCAGGAATCTCACCCACTTGTCCCATTTCTCTCGCCTTTTGGTGAAGTTACTTGGAGGGGGCTGAGGTTCGGGGAGCAAGAATACTCATCACCACGTTAGGTGGAAAACCAAACCTTTCCAGAGGGTTTTGCCGAGGGTCACGCTGCTGCTGTGCCCTGTGCAGGCCCTGGGCACACAGTGGCTCCAGATGTCGGGAGGGCAACCCCATCCTGCCCCCCAGTCTCCTGGCATGAAGACCCCGGCCGGCATGGGGGCCCAGCTCCAGTGGCTCTCAGTGCCCCTGAGGACAAGTGCCTGTCAGAGCAAGCGCAGCTTCACCAGGTGCCAGGTCCCCTGGGGTGGCGCTCAGAAGTCCTGCGGGGACGCAGCGCTGGGCTCAGAGGTCGGCTCAGCCCCTAGGCGCCACCAGGGGACATGGCCCTTTCTTACACTCCCTGATGTCACAGCTGGAGAGTGGCCCGTGTCCCTGACAGGTGCCCCGTGTGCAGAGCCCTTCGCCTTCCCCGAGGTCCCAGCCCTGGATCCAAGGGTTCCCACTGGCGTGTTTTCCGAACTAGTTGTCCCGCTCCCGCTCCCGGTGGCAACAATCCCAGAGGTCCCACGTTCTTGCCAACACTCGGGATTGTCTGTGTTTACAGGGTTGGTACTCCCGTCCTTCCGACGCGTGTGGGGTGGTCACGGTTGCTACTTGAAGGACACTGAAGTTGAGCCTATTTTCACATGTTATTGGGTGTCATTTTTTGGCAGCCTTTTGCCCGTCTTCCCGTTGGGTGGGGGTTACTATTTCACTCTGACCCATCTTGAGGAGCTCTGTGTGTGTCCCAGAGATGCCTGAGGGGCTCCATGTTGGTGTCCTGCCGTTTCCGGTCCTCGCTCGTCCGGCTTATTTCCATCCGTGCGTGAGCTTCATGCGCCCGCTTCCTTAGACCTCTCTTTTATTTTGCTGAATTTTATCCCCAGGCCCGTTCTCTGGTCCCAGAAGGACGTGCAGAAGAGAATAGTCCGATGGCTCGAGCGTGAACAGGTCCTTAGTTTTCCTTCAGCGCCTTTATTGGCTGGTCCGTCGGACGTTGGGAATTCTTCCTCCCGGTTCACCCGTCAGGAGGAAAGATCTCAGAGCTCACTTGCATTTACATCTCAAATTCCTTCACGTGGGTTCTGTCCATCTCTTAGTTTCCTTCTGTGCCTAGAAACACCAGTTTTTGGAGGTTTGATTTCCCCAAAGGGGCTGACGGGCCTCTGTCAGGTCACTTGCAGAAACGGGTGAGTTTTGGGTACTTTCCTAGCCAATGCCAGACTTCTAAAGTGGGAGTTTAGAGTTCCTGACCTAGATTCGCTGCGTGTGGATGTGCAACGTGGACTGCAGTCAGCAGAGGGCAGCTTGAAGCTGGGGGCCGTCTCGTGCTCCAACAGCCGGTGCCGCAGTGGCTGGGGACACGCAGAGGACTTCCCGGGCCAACCGACACGCGGTGGACATGACAGGGTTCCCTGCTGGGCTCCCAGTCCCCCCACCCCCTACTTTCTAGCAGGGGCTATCGTGAGCGAGGGTGACCTCGACGGGGCCACCCCAGAACAGAGCTTCACCCACTGTTCCCTGAACTGCCAGACCCTCTGGGGCGTTTGGTGGTGGGACAGGCCACCCCTCCCCTTGTTCTCAGCCGTTTCTTGCTGAGGATCATCAGGATTCAGGACCTTGCCTGGCACCTTCCCCTTGTCCCCAGGGACCCCGAAGACTTTTCCCTGGTTCTGTCAGATCCCTTGAGGAACTTGGTTGCATAACGGATATGAAACTACAAATTTTGGGGTGTCCTGAGGGAGGGCAGCGGGGAGGGAGGCTCTGGGAGCGGACTGCCTGCCAGCAGCCAAGTCCGGCTTCGATCCAGACCTGTGACTGTTGCTTTGTGTTACCATAAAACCCCTGGCCAGCTGGAGGGTGTGTCCCCCGTGAGCTCACCCCGAACTCACCGGTAACGTACATCTTACTCAGCGCTCGAGAAGCCGGACCTCGGACGAGGAGGGCGGGCTGACCGCCCGGGTCACCGGCAGGTGGCCTGGTCCTGCGCGCTGGCGAGGGTCTCGGGCTCCACCCAGTGCCCTGTGAGCACCCGTCCGGCTCCTCCGCCTCCAGGACAGCAGGTCAAGGACGTGTCTGATTAGTTCAACCTGACCTCCCTCCCTCCGGTCAGCATTGCTGGCTTTGGGTGACAATTGTCTGTGCTCACTGGCAGCCCCTTCCCCTGCCAACTGTGCTCCGAAGACGGTTCGGTCCCCTCGACGTTGTCAGTTTGTGAGACCAGCCACGAGCGTCACTGTGGTTCAGAGATCAGCTTTTCCAAACGTGATTAATACGTGAAGGTCCCAATAAAAACTTTTGACACCCTATGAAATCCTGCCGTCACGTTTTGGTTTTTCGATTGTTTTAGAGAGGTGGGGGGAGGGGAAAAGGGGGAGAGAAACATCAGGGTGAGGGGAACACCGACCGCTGGGGACCTGACCTGCAACCCGGGCAGGTGCCCCGACGGAGGATCGACCCCGAGACCCTGTGCGTTGTGGGGTGACGCCCAGCCGAGCCACCGCGGCCAGGACACTTTTCTGCGTTTTCTTTAGAAACAAGCTCAGCCTCACGGCCCACCTGCGGGAACAGCACAAAAACGCTGCGGGGAGCGTCCTGCGGTGTCACCCCTGCAGCCGTCAGCGCCGGGAGGCTCAGGTGCCTGGGTCTTGCGAGTCTTCCACCCTCACTCCCAGGCCACCGACGCCCCCGTCGCCCTGTGTGGCCGGCGGCCCCTTGGGGATCCTGCAGCCCCTTCACCCGCACTGCCCCCCCGGGCCCCTCAGTCCGACGGGGCTCGTCAGCCTCTGTCTCTCGCGACCTTGACGTGGACGAAGACGACACCTCCCTCGGTGTCTGTGTGACATTGTCCCGTGATGACACCGAGGTTACGCATATTTGCCAGGCGTACCCCAGAAGCAGCCCCCTTCCCGGGGCAGCAGGGCCGAGGGCAGCGGAGGTCCCCACGTCCTGCCCCTGGCAGCAGCCCCTCTGACGGGTGCAGTGGTGTCTGCCTGGTGCTGCACGTCAAGTCCGTGGTCTCCCGTGGTGGGCAGCAGCGAGGGGGGCACTGTAACTGTCCCGTTCCCCGCACGGTTCCCCCCCTCCCTGACCCCCCAGCCTGTGCATGACTTCTGCCCACAACTATTCGCATGTGTCAGCCACGTAATGATGGTCTGTTTCCACCACCCCTGCCGCGTGTGGGAACTGGAATTCTGCTGTAAGAGCAGTTCTTTCTCTCCTCTTTCTTTACCAGCTATTTATCTGCATTAACACGGACTCGTGGGGACTTGGGTCATTCCAGGGGCTGTACCCCGCTCCGGGCATCGCATGTTTTGTGGCTCAGCGTGGCCCAGGTGTAGTCACTGGGAGACCCTCCCTGCCGGCTCCTGCTGTCACCTGAGCCCCTCACGCTGGGTCACTTGGGCAGCACAAAATGTTCCCGGCTAACCTGGGACACTTCCCAGGCCAATCCTGGCGTCATCTGTGTCTCCAAGGCCGGCTGTTCTCTCACGGAGACGGCTCCTAAGGAGATCTGGGGACCAGGTGTGTCACGGCCCTGGGGCACCGCTCCCCAGGCCGTGACACACCTGGGAGCAGCCTCATTCCTCCCATGTTCCGTGTGTAGCAGAGGAAGACAGTCCCGTCTCCTGTCCCAGATCCCTGTCCTGGCTCCTTGCAGGCAGTTGTACTCGATGACCTCCCCCTGCCCTCTTTACTGCCCTTGCATGACACACCCTGAGCCCCGTGTCTGACAGACCGACCTGGTCCTTGGAGAATGGGGTGGAGCCCTCGGTCGGGGCAGGCGGGCGGGTTCCCGGCGGACCTCCAGCTCAGGGTCTGAGAGCCCCCGGCCACCCACCTGAACCTGCGCCAGCCCTTCAGCCCCGCCCCTCCGACTCCCGTTTTAGGAAGGAGCAGGATGGGCCGCCGGGGGGGGGACGCTTTTCATTGTAGGATTTTGGGGCCCTCACAGTCCCCGTCCAGTCTCCGAGTCATCGGGTCCCCTGACTGAAACGCCGTGGCCCTGGGCCTGGGGAGCCCCCGGGAGAGGAGTGGGGACCCTCCTCCCGCGGTCCGTCCCTCGCCGTGCGTGCAGCCATGTCTGACCTGCACAGGTTTCCCTCCCCCTGTGCCTGAGACCCTCCAAAGCCAGAGAAAGTGAGGGGAAATTTTTTGGAATACATTTTGCAACACATTTCATGAGATTGAGAACTGTTCCTATTCCTTTAGCCACTCATTTCCTCCCTGGGATCTACTCTGGGAACAAAACAGAGCGTAAATATAAAGAAGGCGGAGGTTTCTTTCAGCATCTTTACACGAGTGCACTTAAGAGAGGAAATCCTAACATACCTAATCATCAGAAAGGTGAAAATCATCACGAAGGCACTTGATTGAACATTACAGAGCCTGAAACAGCTTTCCCAAGGAACTACATCAGCAACAAGAACAGACTTAGGACCAGATGTTAAGATTCGAAAGGATACTGGGTAAGCTGGACATTTGGACAACACACGCACATACATACATACAAGTCACGCACACACAGTCGCACGCATGACACATAGGCAGACACACCTACAGGCTGTACTAGCCACTCTACTCAATGTGCTTTTTTAAGAAAGTTTTTAAATAAAAGAGAGAAGTCAGTGATAATCCAACATCTGTCTCTACAAGGGCCTGTTTGCATTTTTATGCATTTTACATCAGTGTTTTTGAAAACCATCTCAGGCCTCTTAAGAGACACCCCTCCCTAGACGGTCCTTGCTTGGTGGTTGGGGTGGCACTTCCTCAGGGGGCAGGCACTTCCTCGGCATGTGGCCCTGGGGGGCTGTCTGCACCCCCAGCCTTCTTGAGGTTGTCTTTTAATGAAAGCAATTGGAGGGTGGTGATAGGTCATATAATGTTGCACTGCGGGTACAAATATCTGCATAAGTCACAGTAACATGTGACTTATATCCATGGTGGCATTCAATACTATTATTATTATTATTATTATTACCAGCTGAGGTCACAGTTGGCAGCCCATTGCCCTTCCGCTCAGTAGACATGTTTGGTTGGCTCTCAGTGTTTTAAAAACACCCCTGAATTCACGTCTGAAAAGTGGGAGATTTCACATAAGAATCCAGATCTCTCACTTCTCTTGAGCGTCTGCTGGCCCAGGGTGGGCACCCTGAGCAGGACCTGCAGGAGCCGGTCGCCCGCGCTCCCCTCGGAGCCTTGGGGCGCCCGAGGTCGGAGCCCGGCCCCTCAGCCCTCTGGACGGCAGGGGTACGAGGGGGCTCCTGACCACTGGTCCACCTGCCCTCTCTGGAATGATGTCAGCTGGTGCTGGTGTCAGGAGATAGAGCTGGCGCAGGGCAGGTCCAGGGTCTAGTTCACCAGGGAGCCTGACAGGCAGGGGGGCCGCCAGCACAGGCCCTGCTGGGGGGCCCAGCCTCTAGGACCCGGGCCGGGCATGGAATTGCACGTCTGTGAGCACGGTGCAGCGGGGAGGGGGCTCAGGTGCAAGGTCTGCACACCAGCCGTGGACCCACGACGGCCGCAGCAGGGCCTGCGGTGATCTGGGCACCGAGCCGGAGCTCTGCGGGGGCCAGACCCACCCTGCCCCTGCCGCTGGCCCTGGGGGTCCCAGGGTCCCCCCGTGTAGCTGCGGAGGCAGGCGAGGAGGTGCTGTGGGTGCTCAAAACAGCAGAGCGTGGAGATGGGGAGGCAGCCCCAGGCCACAGGCCCAGGTCGGGCGGCTGGTGGGCGGCGGGGTGGAGCCTGAGGCGCTGGTTCTGGGCACCAGGGCTTGGCTGCCCACCCTACCACCCTCGTTCCCTGAGGCCGCTCGCTGCGCGGAGCTGCCGTGGTCCCAGCATGTTCAGGTGGGTGGGCGGCTGGGCTGCGTGATCCTAACTGGAACCTCGGGGGCCGCAGCCCACCAAGGCCAAGGTCGCTGACTCATGTCCCACCTGGGTCGGAGCCCTGAGCTGCGGGTGGGGTGCCCTTCAGCGCAGGATCCTTCGTTCCTTGCGTGTGTACGTCCCGTCTGACCGCGGAGAAAAGGCGGAACTCACGCAGGGAGTAGGGTTTGCAGCCTCGGGCCTGGGGCGGCCGGAGGGCCTGGGGCCGTCCTTCCCCGTGAGGAGGCCCCGTCCGGGGTGGGGAGGCTGAAACGAGGGAGGCGCGGGTCTGAGGTCCTGCGCGGGGTCTCCCAGGCCCGCTGCTGGGGTGCGTGTCCCGGGCCTCCCCGCTGCACGGCCACAGCCGCCGTCCCCTCGGCTGGAAGCAGGTCCCGTCTCGGCCCTGACACCGGTGTGGCGAGGGCTCCTCACCGTGATTCTGCAAAGCTCCCGGCTCGCGACTCCGGGACGGCCACCCTGAACTCCCGGCCCAGACTCCGCGCCGGCGCCGGAAGAGGGAGCTGCCCCAGCGGCTGCTGCGGGCTGAACGCGCGGTGACTGCAAACACGTCCCCCACCCGGTGCCTGGGAAGGACGGCGGGTGCCCCGTGGTCTCCCGGGTGTCAGGCATCAGCAGCGCCTGGCTGAGGGGTGTTGGCCGCGCCTTCCCACGAGGCTGCGCCCACGGCGCCACCCCGGGGCTCCGTCCGAGGCTGCAGGAGGGCTGGCGACGGGCTCTGAGCCGGTTCTTTGGCGTGGGCAGCGGGAGGTGCTGCCCCGTCAGGGCCCCGTCTCGCCCTGCAGATCCGGCTTCCTCCCACGACGGCGCCTGGGCCCCGAGATGGGCGTCTGAACAGGGACGGAGGGCGAGAGGGCGTGGGAGGGGCCGTATCTTCTCCGACTGAGCACAGCAGGTCGGATGCCACCGGCCACGGCCACTGTCCACGGGCCACACGCCTCCATCTCGGTGGCAGGGGTCCCAGGCACACGGCAGGAAGACCGCAGGGAAGGGGTCACACGTGTGGGGACGTAAACACACGTCCTGAGAACCTGCAGTTGGACCCATGGTTGCTCTTCCGAAAGCTGAGGAAGCAGCTTTACAACCTTTTGTCAAAATCCCCCGGCCCCCGGGGACCAGGTTTGTCGGTCCCATTCGTGGGCAGAGGGGGACCTTTCTCGCCCAACTCTGATTTTGATCAAGGCTGTCGGGAAATAATTCATAAAGAAGGAAAAACGGGCTGGCTGGGTGAGGCAGACGGAAAAAACAGGACACCGAAGACCCATTGGAGAGTTGGTCGCATTTATACCCTATTGCGAAATTCGGGCTGCGTCCCTGAGGGCAGCTCTGGGGGGAGGGGGTGGGAGCACAGGCTCCGGGAATGAGGGGCTTTCCTGGCTCAGATTTACCGTCTTCCCGCTTGGATCCCGACCCGGCCCACCCCCAGCCCCCGGGCCATGACCTCACTTCCTCCTGCTTCGCTGGGGAAGGCAGAACCCATCACAGCTGCGCCCTGGCCTTGCGCCACCAGGTCTGCACGCCTCGGGGCCCCCCTGCGTCCCGTCTGTCTTCCCTCCGCTGCCACAGGGGGGGCCCTGCCTGGCTGCCCCCCTACCCCCCAGCCTGTCCTGCCTCTCCACCCCAAGGGCCACTCACGGGTTGACTTTCGCTGCTGCCTGTGTCTCTGACCTGTTGCTTTTATGGTCTCCTTCTCGACGTGTCTCTCTGTGCACCCAGGAAAGCATACAAAGTCACCGCCACGACAGCTCTTCATGCGTGTGTGAGTGTGGGTTCTCCAGAAGCACGACCAGCACTGTTCTCTTAGATCTGCACGTCCGCGTATCGACCGCCTGTATCTTCATACGTGACAGGAACGGGCTCACACGGCTGCGCTGTTGGAGGCCAAGCTGCGCCTGGAGCTGCAGCTGGGGAGCTGGGGACCCAGGAGGCCAACAGTGTAAGTCCCGGTCCAAGCCCAGGTCCACGGGCCAGGGAAGACCCCCGTCCCAGCGGGGACAGTGGTGTGGAGCTGAGGGAGCTCCCTCGTTCCGCCTTTCTGTTCCGGCCGCTGCCACGCTGGCCCGCGGACCCCGGACCCCGCGCGCTCTCCTCCACGGTCTCCCTCCTGGGCGCGCACACGAGAACTCACACCCGAGCACGGCCGGGCCCCCACTTCACGTGCAGAAACCCCATTTCTTGAACAGGACCCCTGCTGTCTGCCCGCACCCCTCCCTGTCTTACCCACTGAGACCCGAGGACGTCAGGCTCTGGTCGGCATGCGGCGTCTCAGGAACAAAGCCTGGCGTGTGCCGCCCAGAGACGGAGCTTGGTGACACCCTGCGCTCCGCTGCCCCCCAGCCGCAGGCCCAGGGGCCCTGACCCACCCTGCGGGCGGCACCGCCTGTCCAGCCCCTGGGCCCCAGTCTCAGCGGGCTGAGGATTTGGAAGGAAAGGGGTGTTGTGGACTGTTGTAGTCGCACCCCAGCTCGGGCCGTGGATGCCGCTGTCCCTCTCTCCCTGCGGGGCTGCGACCCGTGCGTGAGGTTGGGGCTACCTTCCGACCGTGCGCTGGCACCCTCAGCCCTCAGCGTGGCCTCGACCGAGCACTTCCGCAGGCGACGCTGGCGCCACGTACTTCAATCCCCAAAGCGCTTACACGATCACCGCAGTTCATGGTATTGACTCCCTGCCTCCGGGCCCCCCAAGTCAGTGACGACAGAGACAGACTCGGAGCCGTCAGAGCTGTGGGTCATGAAACCAACACCGGTGCCGGGATGTAAACCCATATAAGATGAATGGAGCCCTGGCCCAAGGCCCAGCGCGGCCGTAGGGCTGCGCGCTGTACTTGAGGGACGGGTCCCCCTCCACGAGCCAGCGCCCCGCTCGGGGTGGCAGCTGCAGATCCGGGGGCAACTCCTCTCCCACAAAGCAACAGGCAGGCAGACCCGTGGGCCTCCGGGAAGGACAGGTTCCTTCGGGGCGCCGTCTGGGCAGAACCGGCTCAGTTGGGGAGGTGAGGGGTCCCAGGGGCTGTAAGTGCCCAACCCCCAAGTGAGCTGATTGTCCCTCCACGTTGTGGCCACAGGGAATAGAAGTTGTTGGGGTCCGCGATCCGCCACCAGCAGCTGGGGCTGAGCTGCCAGGGCTGTGGCTGGGGGCTCCGGCCACCTAGGGCCCCGCAGGCCCATCCGGGCGCCAGGACCACAGGGCGCCGGCCTGCAGCTCACCTGGGTGAGAAATGTGCCCTGTGGTCAGAGCTGCCCCCACCCCAGGCAAACTGGTGACTGGGGCCCCGGAGCCCAGCCGCCTGGGGCCGGGGAGGGAGGCTGGCGCAGCCTCTCCTGGCTGAGGGGCTTCCTGAAGCCCAGGACCCTCTCTCTCCCGCTTGTTTCTTGGACGATAAAGGAAATAGTCATGATGTGAAGTGAGTGAGGGTCCTCTGGAGACAGACAGCGTCCGTAATCCTGAGCCGCCACTCCTTACAGCCCCGGTGGTCAAGGTCATTGACCTGCCTTGAAGGACGAAGCCCGAGTTCTAAGTACTTGCAGTTGCCCGTGTCTTCCACGGGAGGGCAGCCTTGCTCCAGGGACCACCGGCGGCTGGCAGAGGGGCCTGACTTCCACCTTAAAGGGTCGGAAAGACCTCTGTCCTCACCTGTCCCCACACTTGTCCCCACGGGGGCAAATCTCTGCTCACCTGGGCGGCCCTCCCTGCCCTCAGAGCACCCGCTTCTCACCTGAAAGGAAGGCTCCCAACCAGGGAACCCACGTCAGGGTGGCCGCGGGTGTCCCCTATGGCTGGTGTCCCCTGTGGCAGGAGGATGGGACGCAGAAGGTCAAGCCCGTGCTGGGAGAGGTGTGAGCAGACGCCCGGGAGGGACAAGGCAGGGCGTCTGGCCCACAGCCCCTGGTCCCTCAGGCAGTCACCGTCTCCCGTCCTTCCGCCACGGCCACTGTCCCTGGCCCTGCCCTCCCACCCGGCACCGCACAGCCGGCCTTCACCCTGCAGGCCCCCCACCTGCCCGTGTGCGGCGGGGTCTGCGCCCCACCCCCGCAGCTGGGACTCTGGCTGGGTCTCATCCCACCCCTGTCCCTGGGGCTCCCACACCCTCTCTGCTCCCGCCTCTGGCCTGTCCAACAGGGTCCTTATCTGCCCTTAGAAAGGTGGGGACCCTGCTGCCACCACAGTGGGATGTCTGCTCAAGGTCATAAGGTCATGCCCCAGGGCAAACCGAGGGCCAGCAAGCCTTCCCGGGAGCCGGTGAGCTGAGAGATGGAGCCGGAGGTGGCAGGGGCAGGGAACACCATCCTGGGGTGAACGGAGGCCCCAGAGCCAGGACTGCGGTCTGGCGTTCAGGCCATGAGCCATGACAGCCTCAGTGTGAATTCTGCGCATTTCACCGCAAACCGGCTCATGTGCAGACGGGGAGTGGGGGAGGGGGTGAAGGGGGGTGGGGGTGACGCTGGCCCAGTTTTCCGGGAAGAGCAGCGCAGGGCCCCCTCACGAGGACAGTGACACTCGGTCTGCACAGCAGCCTCATCGGCCATCACAGCCGAGCCCGTTGCACCGGGGGGGAAACTGAGGCTCACGCAGGGAGCCAGCTCCCCAAGGCCAGCCGGTGACCAGGCCCTGCGCTCCGTGTGGACCATTTCCTTTTACTTCTAAAGGTAAGAAACACCTGGATGCTCAATTTCACTGGGAAGTTCTCTCCACATGTGCACGGCAGAGGAATGCAGCGTCAGCAGCCAGCTGCCAACCCGGGGGCCCCAGAGTCCCCGCCAGGCCGCCAACGGCCGTGTGAGGAAGGAGCTCCCATCACCAGGGCAGACCCCACGGGGCCCGTGTGCCCCGAGGACGGGAAGGTGCCAGCGGGGGGCCCAGGCCAGCCCTGCGCCCACGCGGGGCCCTGCTGCTCGGCGGGGTGTGGGGGCCACGTCCCTCCCGTTGTCAGCGTGGGCGAGTGGCAGGGAGCCTGGGAGGAGGGACGGTCACCCATTCCTTGTGGGCGAGAGCTCAGGGCGAGCGGAGCTCCCGGCAGCTGCCTGGCCACCGTCCCGTTTCCCGGGTGACCGTGGAGACGTGAGTCAGAAGCGGGGCCTCCACGTCAGGGCGCATGGCGGTGAGTCAGAGGCCGGCTCTGCGGGCTGCCCTCCCACGCCTGTCCAGGCCGACGTGTCCCTGCCAGGCCGCCAATGGCCGTGTGAGGAAGGAGCTCCCATCACCAGGGCAGCTGTGACCGGGCGTGGCCCTGCGGGTCCCCCAGGGCGGGGCGCCTCCCTACACCTTGTGGAGAGCAGGTGGCACCCCCCTGCCCCCTTCACACATCGCAGCCCAAGACCCCTGAGCCGGCGTTCAAAGCGCTTCCGACAGGACCAGTGCCCGCTCTGGTGGCCTCCGGGGCGATGGCGCGGAGAGGGCTGGGGGCCACCCCAAGCGCCGCCTCGCCCGGGAGCCTCTGCTTCCCTGGGCTCAGCCACCTCCTTCCCTGGAGGGAGGGTGCGCCCTGGCTCCCAGCCTGTCCCACTCACCTGCTGCGGTCGTGGACAAGGGACAGAGCTGCCGCCCGGCCCGGCCCGGGGCCCGCGGTCCACTTCCACCTGCACTGCTGACGGTTCACTCGGCAGAGAACTTGGGGTGCAGCCCGGGCTCGTCACAAGCCGCCCCTCCATGGTGGCCGGTTCCCTGGGTGGCGCACACCTGTTAGGTGAGCTCATTGTCAGGGGCTTCATCTGCCAGGCGTCCCGCCAGCCCGAAGCCGGGAAGGGTCCCCCAGCCTGGTTGTTGTTTGAAGCTTCAGGGTCGTCCGCAGGGGGGGCCCTTGACCCTGACCCGTTATCCTGTTTACCTCCAGGCTCAGGGTCCCTGCACCGCACCCCGTACCCGGCGTCTGTTCCCACCTGTGACTGTTTCTCTGAGGCCCAGCTTTTCTCCAGGAAAGGAAAGGTTCCTCACCCATTGGCTCCCACCCGGCTCCTGTCCCTCTTCTATGTCCTGGAACCTGTATCCACGGGCACCACTCCACCCGAGCGGCCGCAGACCAGAAACACGAGTGACTCCCCGGCCCCCAAGCCCACAGACCCTGGGCCCTGATGTCACAGGGCACGGGTTTCCTGTGGCTCCCGTGACCGCCTTTTGGGTTTTCTTGCTCTTTCTGCATATTCCGTTGGTCAGTCTTCCTCCGCTTCCTTTGCAAGGTCACTGGTCACCTGTCTGCCACCCAACACCTTCCCTCTAGGTGGCATCAGAGTCAGCTGTTCCCTTTTCTCTTCTAAAAGGCCCTGAAATAGTCAAAAAGGTGCCTAACTGCTGCCAGTAGCTGTAAGAAGCATCTTAACTGCTAGGCCGTTGGCAGACACGTCAACCCTGCCAGGAGCTGCGGCCCCAGAGTTCCATCCTAATTCTTTTAAAAGATGGTGAAAGCAAAGGAAAAGATTAGGCATGTACGTGGGTCAGGGAATTCTCCCTTTTTCTTTCTATGAACTTTGCAAACCGGAGTATTATTGAGAGAGCCGGACTCAGCACGGTGGAAATCAAACGCCATTTTATCTCTAGTTCCGAGACCCCTGAAAACGTGTTCCCCCGAGTCTTTTTTTTTCTACCTCTGTATTCAATTCTGGGCAACATTTCGTAGCTGTTCTAATCCTTGGAGGTAATACGGGGACAGTCTCTTCTTCCAGGCTTTGGAAAGTTGACGGTAATATCAAGACTTCATGCTCTTATTTAATTGGAAACATCTCCCTTCCTCCCAGACAAGTCTGGGGCTCAGACGCCCGCAGTTGGGGTGGAGCTATTGTCTGTCTCCCCTCTTTGCATTTCTACTCTTCCGCCCCTGGCACCGGACGGCTGCAGGGGCGCGGGCAGCAGGGGCGAGGCCAGAGGTCAGAGGTCCCCTTTGTGGGGTTCAGAAGAAGCAAGCATTGCCCCCCAACCCTAAGTGTGCACCCCCAGTTTTGCCTGCACGGGACTCCCCCAGGTCCCAGGGTCCCTCACACCTCTGGCTGCCCCAGGATGAGGCAAGGCAGCCCCCACACGGGTCCCAATCCCGGGCACCGGTCTCCAAAAATCTTGTGCGTATTTGTCACCCTTTCCAACCGTCTGTGAAATCCGTGGCCTGAGGTCGTACAGGCCGTGAACGGATGGGTCGCAGGCTCACGCCGCACGTGGCTCTGGGCAGGTCTGCTCTGCCCGGCAGGCAGTTCTGCACCTCGGCCACACTGGGGGGTGCCTGTCGCCTCCCCCTTCACTGCGCGGAGGACACGGAAGGAAACCAGGAGAGGAGGTGCTTACCCTTCGGTTTCAAATGGTCAACAGAAGACTTGGCTGGTCGCATTTTCCCCACAAACCGGTTAGTGGAGAACGCAGTACTCCCAATCCTTAAAATCAAAAGCACATTTGAGGATGGAGCATTTTTATTTAGCAATTGCTGGCCTGTGAGTAGCCTGCTGAAATCCGGCTTTACAAGCTCCATGTTGGGCAAAGAACGAAGGCGGAATCCGATTTCAGCAAAGCCGCGCGGCGGAGGGGCAGGGCCGGGACCGGCTCTCCTGCGAGGGAAGGAATTGGGACGGGGCACTGCCTGTCCTCAGAAGGCCTGGGCTACACAGTCCTGCCAACAAACCCGAAGACGCGAGTTCCAGCTCGGCCTAAACCCCGATGTTCCCGGCCCAGGGCGACAGCCACTTCCTGCAGCTCCCAGGAGGCAGGACGGGAGGCCAGGCCCCCCGTACGCTGCTGTGTCCCCCACGGTGGCGGGGAGGCCGCGCCGCTGTCCCCTGCAGGAAGGACGACATGAGTGCGTTGGATGGACGTCACGCAGCAGGTTCACAGCTGAAATTACACGGAAGAGAAACCTTAATGACCTAACTGGATATTTTGTTGAACTCCCAAAAATATCACCAAGAAGCTGTTAACAAAGCCCGGCTAAGGTTCTTGGAACTCAGCCTGGACGGAGCCTCAGCAGATGCCCGGGAGGGGACCTGGGGGACGGCACCCCGGCCCGAGGGGCCTGCGCGCCAGTGGTTCGGGGTGGACGCTGGGGGCGGGAAACAGGCTGGGTGGGGGTCAGCCCACAGCGCCGACGCTGGCTGCGCGGGGGCCCGAGCGCGGGGAGGAGGCTGCTGGCCACGGGTCGTGGGGCGCGTGCCGGGTTAACGGGCACCAGGGTGCTCGCAGGCAAAGGGCCAGGTGACGTGTCGGTTCCCGTCACCTTTCACAGGCAAAGGGCCACAGGCAAGGAGGTCCCGCGGCCACAGAGGCTCCGCGCTCCCGTGGGAAACACCCGTTCTCCTAAAGAGCTTTGGAAAACGGCGTCCCAGGGTTCAGATGGAAGCTTTCCTGGCGTTTCACCCTGGATCACTCGCAAAGCATCGCAAGACCTTCCGGGGCGGTTAGGTCTCAGGACACAGACAACCAGGTCTGAACGTGCCCCACCGCCACGCGGAGGAAGGTCCAGGGTTGTTGGAGGGAAGTGTCCAGGAGAGGCAGATAGGAGCCTCCCTCCTCCGCCTCCCGTCCCTGCCTGTCACCCTTTTTCCCGAGACTTATCCCATGTCCCCACCTGAGCCTTGTCCCGCCACAGGCCACACCTCTGTGGCGGATGACACGGTGAGCGATCGTTCCTCACTGCGTGAATGAGACGGGGCTACGTGACAACACGAGGGGATCCCTACCCGAACGGAATTACGCACGCAAAGCTGTGTGTTTATTCTTACTTCTTACACGTGTGCACCGCAGTCGCCTTCCAAGTCCTCTCCGCTGGACGCCATGCGCCTATCAGGATGCTTTTCTGCTGCTCAAAAATAGTCCTTGAACGTGTTGATTCTGATGCTTTTTCAGGCTTCTGCCATTTTTTGTTTCACCTCTGCCACATCAGCCAAACATTCCCTTTTCAAGACTTTCGTCATCCAGGGAAATAAAAACACGTCACTCGGTGTGAGATCCCGTGGATAGGGAAGGTGGGGCCCAGGGGTCACGCCCTTGTTTGGTTAAAAACTGCTGAACGCCCAGCGGGGTGTGGGGGCAGGTGCATCCATCACTCACCCATCATGAAATGGGCACATGCGCTGAGAGAGTTTTCAAAAAGTTCACTGGAGCTGAACGCAAATAACGCCGGCTGGTGCACTGACACCGATGGGCCCCTTGACCACTCACCCAGCGGGGGAAGCCTGGACTACCAGGGGCCTCCACTCCAGGTTTTTCTGGGTCCCCCTAGTGTGTCCTGTACAGTGTATCCAAGCAGAAGGAAGGAGGGACGTCCCCAGAAACCGAGGTGGCCTGCCCCTTGATCCAGGACGTCCGGGAGACAGATCTCACCGACTTCACATCCATTGCTTTGGAGCTGCGGCACGGGGAAATCTCAGGCGTGGGCTAAAAACAACGCATTGACACAAAATAAGACAAAATTGGCACAAACGCAGCCTGACCTTGTGCCCAGAGCTGTGAGCAATCACAGACCTGGGGTCAGAGGGGCCCAGGGTACGGGAGGAGGCCAGGACATGGCAGGAGGAGTCAGGAGGACGCAGGCTGTGGTGAGCGCGCCCTGTCAATGGTATCTGCATGGGCCAGGGCATCAGGGCACGTGCCTGGGTTGCCAGGGTGGGTATCTGAACCCCCCAGAGTCAGGCCCCACCCCAAGCTCCCTGTTTCCTCATCGGACCCCTGGCCAGGATTCCATTTACCTTCATCAGAACAAATGTATTTTTCACACGGCTCTTTTGTCATTGCTTCATAAGCCAATTGAAGGCGCCCAGTAACATCACAAACACGATCTCACACATAGGCATGGAAATCACATGATTGGATCAGCCTGAGGTTGTTATGCAGGTGGTCTGGGATGTATATACACATGTGCTAATTTCATGGAATTGTCTTTGTCTCGAGGTGTCCTGAAAAAGAACGTTACCCCCCGCCCCCACCAAAGCACACTGATCGGACAGCTCACGATTCTGTGGATTAACAATTCCGACTAAGCTCAGCAGGGTGGTTCTTCTGCTAGTCCTGTCATGGCTCCCATGTTGACCACAGACGCTCTGCTGGGTCCAGAGGCAGCAAGACAAGACAAATCCCCAAGGACAAGCACTTTCCCAGCTCCCGCTTACCTCACAGTTGGTAGTGACCCACTGGCCACAAGGAGTTCCGTGACCAAGCTCAGATCAAAGAGGTAGAGAAATAGACTCGACCTCTTAGGAGGAAAGGCTGTGAATCTTTGCCGCCATGCTGTCGGCAACCTACCAAAGTGATTAAAGCAAAATCCTCAGATGAAAGCAAAACATCATTAGAATATTTGCAGACCCCTGAAAACACTTTCTGAGACCCCTGTAAGGAGTAGCTCATGGTAGGGGTGGATGATCACCTTAAAGGAAGGAGAAGGAACGTGTTTTCTGGGTGCTCCTATGATGCTGGGATTTACCATCCGTTCTTAAGGCTTAACCAGCCTTCACACGCAAGTGCTGCAGGGTAGCGTTCCAAAAGGGCTATTAGAAAATGTAAGCAATGAGAAAGCGTTGCTAATGACTCTTGCAAGCAGGGTCTGCTCCTGTCGTCAGGGACGCGATGTCAGGACAGGACAGATGGCAGCTGAGGAGGTCCGCAGCAGCCTGCCCAGCTCTGCCTGGGCTCCAGGTCGCTCCCCAACTTCCGAGACCCGTGGGGAAGAAGGACCCCAGAGGCCGGGAGACGCTGGATGACTCAGGGCCTCTCCGACAGTAGAGGGAGAGCCGGCCACCCTCAGGAGGGTGTGGGTGAGCCCTGGGCGCCAACAGCAGCTTCTGTGTCACACAGAAGCCATGCATCTTCGCTGAGGTCAGGGCCGGGCAGCAGTGATGAGCTCAGCCCCCAGGCCAAGGACATAAAAACTCCACAGTCCCTGACTCATGCCTGGCGCTGGTAGGTCTTAGTCCTGGTTTTCCCCATGAAGACAAGGCCCACACCTCGGTGCTGCTGGTGGAAGAAAAGCACAGAGCCGGTCATGAACCGCGGCCGCCCCTGGCTCCACCGCAGCCAATGTGAGGTCGCTGCTCCTTCCCAACTGGGCAGCAAATGGCCCCCGTCCCTGGTCTAGCCCCGTGGGGACAGGGTGGGGTCAGGGGGCCCTGTGGCTGTGTTGTTCATAAGCTCTCCTTGGTGCAGAAGGGGAGCCCCGTGGCTGCTCGCTGGGGAATCATCTAGAACCAGCACTTGGGAGGTTACAGGTTCAGAAAGAAGATGGTTGAATCCATCCCAGGCTCCCTAACCCCCAGGGGCAATAACCGTGGCAACGGTGGGCCGGGCAGGGAGGCTGCTCCTCTGGAATGGTCACCGGGGGACCGTCGGCCTTAGTGATGTCCTTCATGCCTACCTGAGAAGTAGAACAGTTGGGGTGCAATGGGCGGGACTTCAGAACCTCCTGAGGACAAGGGAAGGGAAGAGCATGACCGTTGGAGAGTGAGTTTCACTGTGGGCTCTGGGGCTCCATCCTCCCAGGAGCTCCCCTCCCACAGCGCAGGGCTCTGCGCTGATGCAAAATTCAGGGACCCCAACGCCGTCCATTCCCCCAGGCCCCTCCCCTCCTCCCCTCAACATTCGGCAGCCTCCCCGCCCCACGCACAGCCCGGGCCTTCCTGGACTGGCCTCAGGTGCCCAGGGGAGGCAGCCCGTCGCTTGGTTCTGTCCTCATGGGCACGGCAGTAGGTCCACGGGGGTCAGATTCCGGTCCCCGCTTGGACCTGGGCACCGGCGTGGAGGTGACGTGCTCCTCAAATGCAGGAAAGACAGACACTTACCGAATGGCACCAGCGGCCTCTTCTGAGTGCTCAGGAGCCCCTCCAATGACCGTAACCCTACGTATTTACACAGGGACAAAACTTACAAAGAAAAGAAAAGCCAGATTAAAAGGGGGGAAGGAATACTGACACATTTTCTGCAAAATCAGGCTCCTTACATGGAAGAGGCCTTTTTCTCTGAAACCCACGTGTGCCGGGGCCGCGGAAGGCGGGGCGTCCCAGCCGGAGGGTGAGACCGTGGCAGGGGGACTGGGATGGGAGTCATGACTGAACGTGCTGGGGACCAGCGCCTGCCCCTCGTGATGGCTCGGGGCCACCTGCTGGGACAGCCTCCCTATCAGACCCTTTCTGTCTGCCCTGTTGCCTTGGTTCCAGAAGAGACCGTCCAACACCTGGGTTTGCTCCTGTCCTGGGGCACCTCCAAACTGCGGAAATGAAAAGGAGCCCAGCCATCTGCCCTCCGGTCCCCTCAGGAAACACGCTGGTCTCCCTCCAAGAGTGCCGACTGGGGCTTGGTCCGCCAGCGGACAGGACGCAGCTCTGCACCCCACATTTGACCCGCAAGATGGAGGGCATGAGTAAGGAAGGGGGGGTGTAGCGCACGGAAGGAGTTGCACCTGGGTTGGTTTTTTGAGGGGGGCGCTGGTCTTCCTTTCTGGAAGCTGAACCTGGAAGTGGGCTGTGAAAACGTTAAGCATGGAATTTAACTATTTCAGAGAAGTGCTTAGATTTCCCAGACGTCTGAGAAAATGTGGACACATGACCTCGAGGGCAGCGGAGGCCCCGCCCCCCGGGGCTGAGCCCCGTGCGGGCCGCGTTCAGGGCGGGAGGCCAGGCCCTGCAGCCAGGAGACCCGCGTTTCCTATGCCCGCTGCCCCCCTTCCACCCGTGCTGCCTTTAACGTGCTTCTCTCTCCCCCAGGACATGGACGGCTGCGTCTTCCCCGCGTGGTTGCTTTGAGATTGTGCGTAAATTCACGTGGAGACCACATGGCACCTGATGCTCACGCCACCCCACTGCCAACCAACCCCCTGCAGGTGGCACCCACAGGCTGTGCCGTGTAGCATCTGTGACTCTGAAGAAGTGGGGACCATAGGTGCGTACCTACGGCCCCGCGCGTCGAGATGCGTGTGCGAGCGCAGAAGAGAGGTTGTTCATGTCTCCGTCTTGGGCTCCCCGGAACCTCTGACTCAGCCCCACCCCCTCATTGTCCGCCTTGACGGGCACCTGCTTGGGAAGGACCCCTAACCCCCTACTCTTCCGACATACATGGTTGTTCATTTAAAAAGGAATCGTAACTAGTAGCAGGACAACGGTGCTATTTCCGCTGGGCGGGTTTTCACCGGGACCCTGGGGAAGTGACTGAAAATAACGGAAGGAGACGCTGGCCGGCGAGAAAAGCTGGCGTGTCCCAAACATTTAAGTCACTGGTTCTGACCAATGTGGCCGCAACTTGTGTGGGCGGAGAGAGTCTTGTGCCTCCTGGTCTTGGAGTTGCTGAGCTTCTTTCGTGTCCACATTCATCCAATTTCGGCAGTTTTATTTATTATTTAATGAAGCATTTTTCCCCCCCAACACACGTATAATTGGGGTCTCCAAAGGGGACTTTTGATTCAATCCCTTTGCTTCCTCCTGGAGAAAGAGGGGACGGTAGGGGACACAAGTGGGTGCAGGGAGCTGTTTGGGACCCAGAGGGGAGGTGGCCAGGTGGCCTGGCCAGGGTCACGCTGATGGCGATGAGGAGGCTCCCCCTGTTGGACTATCCCTAAGGTGCAATCGATGGTTGTGTAGCTGTGGACCTGAATGCCGTCCCCCGTGGGACATGCACTTGGGAGGGGGTAGAAACCAGAACCAAACATCCAGGAACCTGGACGTCAGAGAATTATGTGGAAGGAGCTGAGCCTGCAGGGAAGTGAGAAGAAGGGCCCGTGAAGACAGAGGTAACCCAGGAGAACATGTCACCACAGAAATGAAGGGAAGAGCGTGGCTGTCAACGTTGGGGGTGGTCAAAAGCGGAACAATGCCCTCCCCCCACACCCTCTTTCCGCACCATATGCAGCCCCTTCCCTTTTTACCCTAAATGCCTATCAAAACTGGTACTAGGGTTTCTCCACTGCCCTTCCCTTCGGCAGCCGGCAGCTGGTTCTCCGTATCTATGGCCCTGTTTCTGTTTTGTTTTGTTTGCTCCTTTGTTTTCAGTTGGTGTTGTAGATTCCACATATAAGTGAAACCATACGGAGTTTGTCTATGTCTGTTCCTTTCATCCTAATGCCTTTTCCACCACAGCTGTAGCCCTTCCAACCTTTGCCTCTCCCTCGTGTTCTCCAGCTTCCTCCTCTCTTTTCTCATTTTTCTCTTATTTTCCTTCTTGCCATTGCAAAAATTGAGCCCTGCTCAAAAGTGTTTTCGTAGGCCTTCACATCACAGAAGCCTTTAATCCGATTCACAGTCAACAATTCAGCTGTCAAGGACAAAGCTTCCCAGAGGAAAAGTTGTTCTTGACCAAAATTGTGCAAGGAATCAATCTTCCTGACTAAATTTACATGTTTAAAGTTTGGCAGCAAACTTGCACTTGGTAGAAATCATGGATAATGACCCCATAAAAAAGAAAAGAAAAGAAAACTTCTCATAGCTGAAGCATCGACTGTTAAAATCACACTCATGGAGGGCTCAGACACTGATGCTGATTTTTATTGTAAACCCTTCCTAATCCATGAAGAGACTGGATGGATTGACTCCAGTAACATGAAATGAAGACAAGTAAGAAATATTTATTTCGATGTATAGGAAGTTGGACGAAGAATCATATTCCCTAGAGTGGGATTTATGCAGAAAATAACCATTTCACCACAAATTCATCTGCGCTCTTGGAGCCCTAGTTAAATTGTTTCCATTGAAAGTGTCCTCAGGGTAAAAATGTTTCTGAGGTCAAAACTTCATTCCCTCTCTTCATTTCTACTTTGTGTGTGTGGTGTGTGTGTGTGTGTGTGTGTGTGTGTGTGTGTTCTCTTCCATTGATGGCTAACACATGTGAGTACCTCTGAGAAGGCAAATGTTAACAATTTGGGAGAAGAATTATACTCATTGAGGCAGATGCTGTTTTGTATATAAGAGGAAGTGGAAAGTATATCTCTGTGACTCAATGAAAACGAATCCATCTTTAAGTGCATGACATCTTTTTATTTATAAAATCGGTTTCATGTTACATCTACAAATACATTGAAAATCGGCCAGCTGGAGACAGCCCTTTCTGTTTTATTTCCCAACGTTCTCAGGGGTGGGGCACGTCCAGGGCTGTGAGGAGAGGCTCTCCTCACGGGTAAAGGTGAACGGCTGTCTGGGCCGCCAGCCAGGGTCGTGCTTCCTTCCCCACGTTCCCTGCGATGCACCGTGTTATTCTGGGCAGGCCGTGCTGTCTGGTCTTCGATCCCTCGCCTTCCAGGAGGATCTGAATTAATTACACTTCAGAGATCATCTTCCCATCGAAACTGTGGAGCCCACAAGCCAACATCCATGTCCCGGCTATGGAAGGGGAAGCCTGCGGAAGTGGAGCAGCAAAGGCCTGGCTGGGACCCAACAGCCAGTGAGGCCACAGCCTGGCCACTCCCAGGGCCACAGGCTCCTTTTCTCCAGCTCCTTGGACCTTCTTTGTGACGAGCACCAGCCCATGGGGTACCGAAGAAGGACAAAATCGTCTGCCACCCACAGACTTAACCAGCCAGGCCTGAGATGGAGGCCTAGGCCCAACCCTCTGGGTTTATCTTCATCCTTCTTATTGCAGAACAGTGACCAGGACACAGGAGCTGTCTTTAAGTTCCATGTAAGGAAGCACTTAATCAACAGAAACGAAGTGAAGAAAATCTTAAAGTTCAGCATGAATTTCGGGGGGAGGGCAGGTGTCAAATTTCCATCCTATTTATCACTTGAAGAAGAATAATCTGGCCAAGATGGAGGCGTCTCCCTCTACAACTGAGCAGGGCTACAACCTCCTCAAACCTGGAGACAGAAAATCGAGCGGCATGCAAGTCCAACAAAGACATAAAGAAGAAATACTCATCCAGACAGGTAGGAGGGGCCGGAGGCGGCAGTGGTCGGCTGGTGGAAAGTGCAGTCACACGTTAGGAAAAATAGGGACAGCTAGGGAGCCCTCCCGGCACCAGACCAGACTGCGAGGCTCATGGGTCCAGCTCAGGGGGAGCAGAGCCTCCCTGCTTCTGGCTGTGAAAACCAGGGGGGTTGGGGTGGAGGAAGAAACTGCCGGTCTCTCAGCAGAGTCTGCTTGTTTAGAGGCCCCCACGGTCCTGGAATGTCCCCCGACCCACCCACCCTGGGAACCACAACCAGGGCAACAGCTAGAGAGGCGCCAGTCCCACACGGGAAGCAGGGGAAGCGCCTGGAAGGGGAGTGAGTGCTGGGCAAGCATCATTGTTCCCTCTCAGACCCTCCCCCACACACAGCACCACAACGTGGTGAAATGGGTCACCCGTACTGACGAATACCTACGGCTCCACCCCTTACAGCAGCTCTACCTAAGACACAGAGGCAAACACAGGAGCCTGTCAAGTTGAGGAGACAGAGAGGTGTGGCCCAAAAGAGGGAGCAGGTGAAGGTTCTAGTGGGACAACTAAGCCAGGAGGAGACAGCTAACCTGACAGATGGCGAGTTCAGAACACTGGTGACAAAGATGCTCACGGACTTGACAGACACGCTTGAGTTTGCAGAAGGGAGGGAGTGAAGGCTCTGCTAAGTGAAGTGAAGGAAAATCCACATGAAACTAATGGTGAAAGGAAGGGAACTGGGGTTCAGATTAATGATTTGGAACATAAGGAAGAAATAAACAATCAACCGGTACAGAAAGAGGAAGTAACAATTGAAAAAAATGAGGAGAGGCCCTGGCTGGTGGCTCAGTGGGTAAGGTGCCGGCCTGTGAACCCAAAGGTGGTTGGTTCGATTCCCATAACCAGGTTGCGAGCCAGGTCTCCAGCCAGGTCCATAGCTGGAGGCAGGTGAAAGGCAACCATACATTGACGTCTCTCTCCCTCTCTGCCTCCCTCCCTTCCCCTCTCTCTAAAAGTAATAAAATCTTTGAAGAAGAAGAAGAAGAAGAAGAAGAAAATGAGGAGAGGCGTAGGAGCCTCTGGGACAACTTTAAACGTGCCAATGTCTGAATCATCAGGGTGCCAGAAGGAGAAGAGGAAGAACAAGAAATTGAAAACTTATGTGAAAAAAATAATCAAGGAAAACTTCCCAAATTTGGTGAAGGAAATAGGCATATAGGTCCAGGATGCACAGAGAGTCCCAAACAAGCTAGACCCAAAGAGGACCACACCAAGACACATCATCATTAAAATGACAAAGGTTAAAGAGAAAGAGAGAATCTTAAAAGCAGCAAGAAAAAAGCAGAGAATTATCTACAAAGGAGTTCCCATAAGACTCACAGATGATTTCTCAAAAGAAACTTCACAAGCAAGAAGGGACTGGCGAGAAGTTTCCAAAGTGATGAAAAGCAAGGACCTACGACCATGACGACTCTATCCAGCAAAGCTGCCATTCAGAATGGAAGCGCAGATAAAGTGCTTCCTAAAGAGAAAGGAGTTCATCATCACCAAGCCATTATTATATGAATTGTTAAAGAGACCTACTTAAGAAAAAGATGATCAAAACTATGAACATTAAAATACAACAACAAACTCACAACTATCAACAGAACCTGAAAAACAAACAAAAACAAACCAAGGAAACAACCAGAATAGGACCAGAATCATAGAAGTAGGGATCCTGGGAGGGGAAAGCGGGAGGAACGGGGAAATGGTGCAGGGTTAGGAAACATAATTGGTGGGTATAAGATGGACAGGGGGAAGTTAAGAATAATATAGGAAAGGGTGAAATCAGGGAACTTATATGCACGACCCACGGACGTGAACTGTGGGGGGTGGAATTGCAGGAGGGATGGGGGTGCTGGGGGGAGGGGAGTAAAAGGAAAAGAAATTGGGACAACTGTGACAGCATAATCCATCCAATGTACTTTTTAAAAGAAAAGAATAATTTATCGTTACAAGTCAAATATTAAAAAAAAAACTTTTTTTTTTTGGATAATGCTCTTGAATCACGGTAGTAAAACAGACGCCCCTTAATTGTTACTTTGATTTCTTTAGATTGCATTGGGAAAAGCTACGTGAACATGTTTGAAGCATGTGGAGTTTGAAAAAGGGTTTCCCCCTTGAAAAGAAATGAAACACCCCTCCTGTGCTCTGCAGCCTCTGGGCGCCTCTCGGGAGACGGACGCGGAACCCCGTGTTCCCGGCCCGCACGCTGCCAGGTTCCAGGGTCAACTTCGGGGGCAGACAATGACCTGGGCTCACCGACCAGGCTCAGAAGAGGACCTTCCCAAAGACACAGCTCAGACGCGTCGGGGCCCAGCGCTGAACCTGAGTGCCTGGCTCGGAAGTCCATGCATTTCCCACAAGGGCAGGTGGCTTCCTGCTCACGGAGTCCGGGTTGGCAGGAGCAGGTGTGACCTGGAGCCAGGACAGGCCGCTCCTGGGGGTGGGGCCGGTTTCCGTTAGAGAAGGACCTCCAGTCCAGGCCTTGTCCCCATCACTCGCCCCGGCGCCCCTTGGCTGTCATCATGAGCTTACCTAGGGGAGGGAGTCTGCCAGTCCCCCTTAGAAATCACCTGGGCACGTGGGGGGAGGGTCTCTGTGGGAGGAGAAGTTAACCCCGGCCGTGCAAGGGTGCAGTTCGACTTCCCCTTCCCTGCTGCCTGTCAGTGCGGGTTCCTCATGACTTAGCTATGGGGTCACGGACGGAGTTTCCCAAGCAGCCCCGCTGCATCAACACGCAGGGAAGCTGGATGTTCCTGGTCACGCGCTTCTCCCAGCAGGAGGCCGGCGGGTTGACTCATCAGACCCTCAGCCAAGCGTAGGGTCAAAACTGACATGAGCACTTGAGCATCTCCCCTAGCAGCCCAGACACCGCCCCCCCTTTTGTTATTCGCACAATTTACAACTGATGGATCAAAGGTCGAGGGACCGTTCTCAAGATTCTTTTCCCTCCATCCTTGACGTGCGATACCTTGGCGCTCCCTCCCCGGGACCTCCCGGGTCTCACCTGCCTTCACTTCTCTCTGTGGTCCCGGGTCCCTCACGCCCCCTGGGGGAACGGGGACACGAGTCATCGTGAGGCCAGAACAGGAGGTTCTAACAGGGCCACACCTAAGTGGATGCTGACCCCTACGACTCCTCTTCTGCCCCGGGGATGCTGGGGTCCCCAGGCCCAAGTGCAGGCGGATGACTCCTCCCAGCAGCCCTGGACAGGAGGCTGCCCTCCCACTGTCATCTGGAGGGGACTCTGACTGGGGACCCAGCGCCAACATTGGCCTGTTGCCCTGTCTGAGCACCTCAGTGCCCGGCAGAGGGGTCTGCATCGTAACCAAAAGAGGACAGCTTGCACGGAGACTGGAGTCTGGGCTCTCCCACCGGAGACGGGGCAGAGCCTGGGCCGCCAAGTGCTGCTGTCCACGGCTCGGCTCACAGGGCCCCTCGGGGGGCCGCCACGACCCACCCTCCTCCACTTGGGTCCCACCCTGTTGGCTTTATAACGCTGGTCACGGTCTCTCGCTCTCTCCTTCACGCCCATCTCCCTGGCTGGGATGGAGGTCCACGGGCCTGGGCCGCAGCCTTGGCCACAGTCTGGCAGGACGCACGGGCTGGACATGGTGGCGGGTGCGCGCTCCCGCCCTCGCTGGGCTGTGTCCCTCCCCGAACCCCTAAATCACCGGACACCGGGGGTGGAAGGGACCCCCACCAATGACGACTTATCAGCAAATGGCCCCGGGAGGCCCAGAGGAACTTTGCAACGTGTTGCAAGTCAGGCAGACAGGGGTGAAATGCGCTTCTCTGTTGCGTCATCATTATTACTGTTGTTCTTGGCCACCGTGTGAGCTCCATGGGGGCCAGACTGGTTTTTCCTCAGTGCTGAGTCCGGCCGGCACGTCACAGGTGCCGCACAAACACTTGGAGACTCTGGGGAGATGCCAGCCTGACCCGGCCACTCCCGGGTGCCCGTCCCCAAGGACACAGGGAGAGTCAGCGGGGTCACCGGCCGGCTGTGCGCAGCAGCGTCCACGCCGTCCTCCCGCGCCTCGGCCGGACCTCTAGATCCTTCTGCCACCTCGGGGGTCCCAGTGTCCCCAGCCCACCCTTGTCCCACTGTTAGCACACAAGCGTGTGCTTGTCCTGCAGCGGGAGGCCCACGTCCAGGCCACGTGCTGGCCGCAGGGGGTAGGAACGGGCGAGGAGGGAAACTTGTCCGGGTCCTCGTGACCTGCGCTTTCCCGCACAGCGCACCTCCCCGGGGGGCTCCTGGCACCCTTCCCTTCTGGGACCCCGCGTGGCCAGTGAGGGACCTGGGACCTGGGGCCGTTCTAGGAGGACCAGCCCAGCCTGTCTCAGAAAGAGCGTTGTCCTCCCTGCAGTTGTTCAAGTGTCTAGAAAGTTCTACGGTCCCCATCGTGAGACTTCACAGGCCCTCTGGCTTAGGCGAATCCAATGAACTTCTAAGTGCAGCCATCAGTTTCCCATTTCTCCCTGATCTGGGTTCATGGGGCCAAAGATCTCGCGTCCCACTTGCAAGCATGCAACCTTCCTTGGAAAAAAAAGTGTCACCGGGAAACCCCCACCCCCCACCCCCCTGCTCTGACTCATCCTGGCTCCGCGGTCCTCTGCCCGCACTGTGGGAAACACGGTCGGGGTGCGTCTGGGCCTGGCCCACTGTGGGTGGGCACCCCAACACCAGGAAGCGGTGGGCGGGCAAGATGCCTGGGCCAGAGGGGGGCTGGGGCTGACTCACCCCATTCGCAGCCTCTTAGCCGCAGACATTCGACTGCTGGCACTGCCCCTGGCTCCCATGGCCGCCTCGGTTCCCCGGGGCTCTGCCGGGCCAACAGCCAGATATGTGTTCCCAGTTCGTCACCCACGTCCCCTCCGCCAGCGGCTGGAACGCCCCCCTGGGGGGCGAAACCACAGGCTCGGGACTGCTGACCTAAGGAGGTGCTATTTTTGCCTTAGAAGATTCTCGGCCCAGAGGATGGAAGTATTTCTATTTTAGCATTTGAGCTGAGAGATGAGCTGTCTTCTGGGGACATGACGGGGTGCGCCACTCACCTGGGCGCTCAGACACCACCTTCCCAGCTGCTGTGCTGGAGGCGCCCGAGAATTCGGCACAGGGACAAAGGGACACAGATCAGTTGCCCGGGTTTCAGGGAAGGGGCAGTAGACCCCTTGCTCTTCCCTGAATCTTCCCGGAGTCTCGGGGCCTTGGGGTGACCCCCTCCCCTTAGAGGGGCCACGGAGGAAGATGCCGGGGCAAGGCCGCCCCTGGGTGGGCAGCCTCGGCCGGGGTCCGTCGGGTGGCCCGCTGGGAAGCACCGGTTTGGTCGGCAGAAACTTGGGTCCATAGAGGCCGTGTAGGGATCAGGCGACTTCCCCACCCCACGGCAGGAGGGAGGTGTGGGGGGGAGTGGGTGGAATTTTCCAGAGAGGGTTGTGAGTGGCCACTGTCCCAAAGGCCATGCTCCCGCCCCCACTCCTGTTCCGTAAGGGGTGGGCCACCAGGGGTGCCCGCAGCTGCCTGGCTGTCGTGGACTCGCGAGGGCTGTTGGTGTCACCTGCGTCCCCGCAGTTGACTCGCGGGAACTCAGGCAGGGTGGGGTGGGGAGGGTGCCCTCGCCCCACACACGCAGTTGCGTTGGGCTGGAGTCAGGAGATGCTGGAGCTCTTGCCAGTAGGTTCCTGGGCGAGGCAGGAGGGAAGCGCCGCATGGGGGCCCCTGGGTGGGGCTGGATCCCAGGGGTTGGTGGGGGACCTCAGTCCTGGCCCTGCTTCCTGACCTCTCAGGTTCTGACACCAGGAAAAGCCCACGGAAAATGAAAGGGCAGCTCTGCATTCTACTTGACAATCAAAGACTATACCTACCTAAAGGATTTTCATTCTTTCAGGGGAAACCCTACTTTATTCTCCTTATTTCTCCCTGATTTAATTTTTCACCATCCTAAGATAAGCCCAAGTGTTGAGTCGACGTGGCTAACTTCCGGCGTGCGGGCTGCGGGCCAGCACCGACCAGCGTCCTGCCAGGTCCCAGGAAGGAAGGGGCCCCCCCAGACTTCGCCCAGCGTGAGGCTGGCTTCGGGGTCGTCCTCAGCGAAAGGTCCAGCGTGGCGGCCGTGTCAGGCCCAAGCAGAAGCAAATCAGAAGCTCGTCTGACCATTGGTTGCAGCAAAAGGAAGCAAGTCATCAACGTGGGTGGAGGGGGAGGTGGTTTCCTGCTGGTTTACGGCTCAGTCTGTGGCTGGCGGGGCGCTGCGGCTCCTGGGGCTGGAGCCGTTAAGAACCAGCGATAAGACCCTGTAAAATTCTAAGCCTGGTAACAATACTCGGGAGAGCGCGGTTTGGCCGCCTGGAGATCCAGGAGGACCGTCTGGCTGTCTGTCTCCCTCTCCTTCCCGGCCGCGGAGCTGCTCCTTCCGTTTCCTTTTAGAGAACTTGGCGGGGGTGGGGGGGTCATTTAAGGGGATTATTCACCTCTGGGACCTTGACTTCTGTCCCTTGTCCCCACATCTCCGGGACTTGGTTCTGCATATCACCTCCCCTGACGCTGGAGAGGCCCTGTGTGTGTAGACATGGGTCTCAACCTCGGTTCCGATGGATTCATTTGGGGAGTTTAAAGAATTCGAGACCTGCACCCCCCACCCCCAGTTCTGGTTCGTTTGGGTGGGGTGTGGCTCAGGGGGAGACCCGGCCCTGTGGGCCCAGGGCTCTTCCTCACGTGTACAGAGTATGTGAGGAAAGCTGGTTTCAGGGTGTTCAGGCCGCTGTAACAAAAGTACCCTGGATGGACGGTTTAAAACAACAAACACTCACTTCTCACAGCTCTGCAGACAGCAAGTCCGAGATCAAAACTCAGGCAGATTCGGGGTCTGCTGGCGGCCTGCTTCCTGGTTCGCAGCGGGATGTCCTCAAGGGGTGCGATGGGTCAGGGGGCTCCCCGGGGTCCCTTCTGTAGGGCACTGGTCCCACCTGCCAGGGCCCCACCTCCTGCTACCATCGCTGGGGGCGTTGGGATTTCAACCTACGGATTTGTGGGGCCGCAAACAGTCAGGTAACAGGTGGGCTCGCCCACCACCCCTGTGACAGCCTGTGGGGCTGACAGGTCACAGAACGACCAATGTCCCTGCTGCGTGGGACTGGGCGCTGGTGCTACGGCCACCCAGGCCCCGTGTCCACTGAGGCTGGAGCGGCAGGCCCGACGCTCCAGATAAAACCCAGCTCCGTCTTCTGGCTACTTGCCCGTGAAATTGCTCCTGGAGGGGCTGGAATAATCTCTGTTTCAGTCCCTTTTCCGGGAGGAGAGGAGACATCTTGCAAAATAAACTTGGAAGGAAGCGCTTGGCTGGTGAGATGCGCCGGCCCGTGAATGTCGGGGGCCACACGAGGAGTGGAAGTGTCCCTGCCCGGTGGCGCAGGGACACTGGCGGTGGCACGAGCAGGGAGCCCCGCTCTGTCCCGACACTGGGGTGCGCTGCAACAGGAGGGCTGCTTTCCGTTGCAGGAACCCCAAGAGTTTGGCCTGGAGGTTTTCGGTTTTATCTTTTGCTTAGATCCACACTGGAGCCCCGTCAGAGAAACGTCAGCAGCGGTTGATAAAACGCACCCCCAGGGACCGAGGAAATGTACGCCCACGAGACCATACAATCGTGGGCCCACGGCAGGCGCCGCCCACCCCACCGGGACCCGCCCTCGCCCCTCTAGGGCCGCGCAGGGGTCCCTGCCCAGCCCGCCCCGACCCAATTTGTTCTCCCCCCGCCTCCCTCCCCTCCCTCAGCTGTAATCACGTTCCACATGCACATGGCTTTGCTTAGCGGGCGCTCAGCCTCCAAACCCAAAGTCATCTGCGGCTTTTGATTTTATTTTCCCTTTATGGAAAATCTCTGTCGGCCTGGAGGTGGTTTGCCTTTGCTGCTCTGGCAGAGCTGGTGGGGGGCGGGCGGGGGCCGGGGCAGCGTGGAGTCTTCTGAGCGCCGGCTCTCGGGCGTGGAGGGGCTCCTCGGGGTGCCCCACCGTGCAAACAGCCCAGGCGCGAGGGAGCCTCGTCTCCGGAGGGTGAGCGCCAGGAAGAGGTGTGCTGGGCTTTCAGGTGGTCCCTTCCAGGGAAGCGCAAATATTTTCCCATCACCACCTTGAGCTCCTCTCCCTGGCCTGACCTAAATGAATGAAAATGAGCTGTTGTCTTCCAAGGGAAGCAGTGGAGGGTTAACCTCGGGGGGCACGTGTTTCTCACGTGGTCAGAGGAGGGGCTGCACGTGGTGCCCTGGCACCCAGGACGAGATCCGGGGAAAGAGCTAGAAGACTCTCTGCAGGGACAACACCTGGGCCCCGCTGAGAAGAGAGAATGACGCCTTTGGGCCGGGACACACTGCTAGCAGCTCATCAAGGGTGTCTCTCTCTACAGAGTGTGACCTGCCAGTAGTTGGGTCAGCTGATGGAAATCTGCAGGCGGTAGAGGAGTGAGGTCCAAATGCTGAGGACAGACAAGGCTATTGCGGGTCACATGCGGTCAATAAAGAGCGTTAATTCCGCACGGGATGCTCCAAGTCCTTCATGAGCCATGTGCCAGGGGCAGTGCCAGGGACAGTGAGGGGCCCCCACATGAGCAGGGCCACATTCGTGTGAGCCGGGCCTGTTCTCTCGAGATGCTTTCCTCTGCATTTCCAATTAATTGCTCAACATATATGACGTAGCTCAGCTACATTAAATCATTTGCATGGCTAATAAGTCCTCAGGAGGGTTTTGAGTCTAGATCTGTTTATTGTCTTTCTCATTGGCCAGTGTCCCCTTTACCCTGACGGGGGTCCCAGTCCAGGAAGCAGAAGACACATCAAGAGGCCCTCGAAAAGTGTAAAGAAAACCCTGTGTGCTCACAGGCCGGGTCCCCACTCCTCTGACAAAGCTTCCGCAGCGGCCAGAGGTAAACGTTCCAAGGAGCCAGTCCAAACCCTGTGACACAAAGGCTAAGAAACAGAGCCTGGGAAAAGAAGCAAGCCACACAGGCTACCCAGCGGGAACGCCCACGGGAAACCAACATCCCGCTCTTGGACTAAGTCCCGCTCGGTCCTGGGCCGTCATCCGTCCTGCGTGTGGCTGGGTTTGCGCAGCGAGTACTTTGCTGAGGGTTTTCATGTCCGGGCCTGGTCAGTAGTTTTCTTCCGACCTCCTTGCCTACCATTGGCACCAGGGTCATACTGGTCAGATAGAATGAGTTGGATCATGAGCCATCATGTTCTGTTTATTTAGTAATTTGTGAAAGACTGGCGTTAATTTTTTAAATGTTCAGTTAAACTCACCCTCTTGTCCTGGGGTGTTTTCGTGGGACGATTCCGCACGAATAATTCCAGCTCTTGATTTGATATAGGTCTGTCGAGACTTGCTATGAATTCTCGATTTCATTTCAGTGTTGTGTCTTTGTAGGAATTTGTCCATTTTATTTAGGTCAAAGGATTCCCTTCTAGTAATATATATGCTATATATTAAATTCTGCTAAGGTCAGTACTAATAATCCCCACTTTATATTGTCATATTCTGAGACTGCTCTCATTTTTCTAGGTTGGTCTAGGTAAACTGTATATAATTTTTGTTTTTTAATACTTTATTAGATTTTAGAAAGTTCCCTTTTAGTCTTCATTTTTTTGAGTTGTTTTATGTTTTGTTTTGTTTTAAATCATGGATGGGTGCTGAATTTTCTTAAATGTTTCCTTTACTTCTATAGAAATAGCTCACTCCTCACCTACCACATAAGACTTGACAGTGTAAATCCTATTGAAGTATGAGGTCTGTCCCGAAAGTATCAGCCACGCAAACTGTTTTAATTATATTGACATTGACATTGGCTCAATACTTTTGGGACAGACCTTGTATACACATGTATCTACAGTAAGGAGCTATTGTTTTTGTTGTAAATATTGTAGTGGTGTTTTCCTTTTTAACTTGTGTGCATGTTTTAAAGTTTTAAAAAAATGTTTTACTAGCCCTGGCTGGTGGCACAGTGGATAAGGCACCAGCCTGTGAATCCAAAGGTCACTGGTTCGATTCCCAGCCAGGGCACACGACCAGGTTGCAAGCCAGGTCTCCAGTCAGGTCCGCAGCTGGAGGCAGGTGAAAGGCAACCATACGTTGATGTCTTTCTCCCTCTCTGCCTCTCTCCTTTCCCCTGTCTCTAAAAATAATAAATTAAATCTTTTAAAAAATTAATTTTTAAAATTAAAAAATTAAAAAATGTTTTAAAGAAAAGGGTAAAATAAGACAGATGCTATGTTTTTGTAGAGAAGACCCTATTATGAATATTCATGATCTCTAAAGATATCCACCAATTCAAAGCAATACACTAAAATTCCAAGGGGGCCCTGGGCAGGCGGCTCTGTTGCTCAGAGCATTGTCCCACACACCAGCACACACTGGGGCTCCCAGTCAGGGTGCACATGTGTCAGGGAGGAAGGGAGGAAGGGAGGAAGTGGAAGGGAGGAAGGGAGGAAGTAGAAGGAAGGAAGGGAGGAAGTGGAAGGGAGGGAGGGAGGAAGTGG